>JAGKTI010019936.1:0-16658 GCA_018397915.1 Birgus latro | reverse complement strand
TTGGGAGAGTGTGTAAGAAACGGAATCTAAAGGTGAATGTGGGGAACTCAGTGAGTGTACAGTGAGATTGGATGGGAAGGAAATGGAGAATGTGAGTGAATTTAAGTACTTGGGCAGTGTGATGAGTAAGGATGGTAGTCTGGAGGGTGAAGTGCTCGAAAGGGTACAGCAGGGAAGGAAGGTTGCTGGTTCATTGAAAGCAGTGATAAGAAACAGGGAGGTGAGCATGGAAGTGAAAAAGTTGTTACATGACAGTATTGTGTACCAACTCTGACATATGGAAGTGAAGCTTGGACACTGTTGCAAGGACAGAAGTCAAGAGTGAGAGCAGTGGAAATGAGTTATTTGAGAGGAGCATGTGGAGTCACATGGAGAGACAGACTAACAAATGAGGAAGTGAAGGAGCGTTGTGGTGTGGTTGAGGACATGATGGGAAGCGTTAGGAGAAACACGTTAAGGTGGTTTGGGCACGTGGAGAGGATGGAGAGTGAAAGATTGACGAGGAGAGTGTATATGAGTGAGGTGGAGGGGGCGAGAGGGAGAGGGAGGCCGAGGATGAGATGGAGAGATGGAGTGGAGAGGTATATGAGAGAGGGGGGTGTGAGTTGGGAGCGTGGTAGTGAAATGGCAGGAGACAGAGTGACATGGAGGCGATTTGTTTGTGGCCACCCCGTTCGGGATTGAGGCGTCTGGCAATAGATAGATAGATAGACCTTCGTCTGATTCATAATGGCCTCCAAGCATCCTTCTACCTCTGGAGTATAATCCTTATTTTATTTACCATATCATCACCATCATAAACAAACTGCTTAACTAATTTTTTCTACTTTTTGGGAAATTGAAAAAAAATGTCTCATTTTTAAAATTTTCATATTACAGAAGGCTCTAAATTTTCAATTAATCTTACTTCGATATCTTATACCTCGATCAGACTCACAAGCTCGTCCAAAATTCGTGATTGGATTTCAAAAGTCATGCTTCGATCACTCAAGCCGGGTTACAAGCGCTAGTCGATGCTCATCTGTCCATCTGTCATGCCACCTGCCGACTACTTGGTGAAGCTTGCTCTCATTCAAATGTTCGATTGTGATGACGGAGACAGTGAAAGCATCAACAGCAGTGGCCATGGTGATTGGGACAAGGACAAGGAAGCAGGTGTTCACTCAAGCGAGGTTGGGGCGAGCACGAGTGATGGCAGTGAGGGTGGCAGTGGTGGCTGGCAACAGTGACTCAGTTCTGAGACAATTTGCCGTCAAGTCAATTCACCGTCAAAACATGGACGATTCCCCATCAGGACAATTCGCACCCTGGACGATTCCCCGTCATTCTGTAGATATACACTGTACTTATTATTAATTAATTAATACTGTAACTAAATTTGAATTACAATATATTCTAGCATTACCCATAGCTGTCTTCGTTAATGACGGCAAATTGTCTTGTTATTGTTGTGACGGGGAATTGACTTGATGGCGAATTGTCCCGAAACCAGTGAATCGACCACTGCCTTGGAACCAACAGTCTACCACACAAGCGTCATTCTTTCTATTTTAAAGTGAGAGGACTGCCTCGAACCAAAACTCTATCACACAAGCGTCATTCTTTCTATTTTAGAGTGAGTGCAGCCTGTAGTCCTTGCTTTTCTTGCTAATACAGTAATCCCCCCAATATCCGTTGTAATAGAGCCAAAGGCATGTCCGAATATTGGTTTTGTCCGGATATTGGTCCTGAAGCTCCAGCACTGGTTTTTCATGACCCTAACCTAACCTAACCTAAATCAGAAAACTACCTTCCTACCTCCCTGGTGGACATGTATAGCACTTATTTAGGTCCCTTTTCACATAAATAATGCACATATAGCATGAATTTATTGAATTTTAACCAAAAAATGATGATTTAGAGGTGAGTGAGTCATAGGAGCTCAGAACTTGCCAGCATAGTATAAGTAAGTATCGGACATGGAAATCAACTTTTCTCACATTTTATGCACAAAATTATTGGATACCAAGCATCAAATACAGGAAATGATGTTAATTGCTATCAGAAAAATGGTTAGGTTAGGTTAGGTTATGACCGGACATGAAATTCACTGGTTCCACCTTTTTCCTAGCTAGTGCACTTAATAACCATGCATGAAAGAATTAAATTTAAAGCAGGAAATTATGATTAACACAATGTTAGGTTAGGTTAGGACCGGACATGAAATTCACTGCTTCCACCTTTTTTCTAGCTGTTTTACTTAAGAACCATGCATGGAAAAATTAAATTGCAAGCAGGAAATTATGATTAACATTTAGGGTAATTTTTTAACACATGTACAGCATGATGAAAACAGGTTAGGCATGAAAATCTTTATGGTAACCATAGGTTAGGTTAGGTTAGGACCAGACATGAAATTCACTGCTTCCACCTTTTTTCTAGCTGTTTTACTTAAGAACCATGCATAGGAAAATTAAATTGCAAGCAGGAAATTATGATTAACATTTAGGGTAATTTTTTAACACATGTACAGCATGATGAAAACAGGTTAGGCCTGAAAATCTTTATGGTAACCATAGGTTAGGTTAGGTTAGGTCTGGACATGAAATTAACTTCTTCCACCTTTTTTCTAGCTGTTGTACTTAAGAACCATTTATGGGAAAATTAAATTGCAAGCAGGAAATTATGATTAACATTTAGGATAATTTTTTAACACATGTACAGCATGATGAAAACAGGTTAGGCATGAAAATCTTTATGGTAACCATAGGTTAGGTTAGGTTAGGACCGGACATGAAATTCACTGCTTCAACCTTTTTTCTAGCTGTTTTACTTAAGAACCATGCATGGAAAAATTAAATTGCAAGCAGGAAATTATGATTAACATTTTTGGTAATCTTTTAACACATTTACACAATGATGAAAACAGGTTAGGCATGAAAATCTTTATGGTAACCATAGGTTAGGTTAGGTTAGGACCAGACATGAAATTAACTACTTCCACCTTTTTTCTAGCTGTTTTACTTAAGAACCATACATGGGAAAATTAAATTGCAAGCAGGAAATTATGATTAACATTTTTGGTAATCTTTTAACACATTTACAGCATGATGAAAACAGGTTAGGCATGAAAATCTTTATGGTACGCATAGGTTAGGTTAGGTTAGGTTAGGTTATGACCAAATATGAAATTCACTGGCTCCCACGTTTTTCCTAGCTAGTGCACTTAAGAACCATGCATGAAAAAATTAAATTGCAAGCAGGAAATTATGTAACATTTTTGGTAATTTTTTAACACATTTACAGCATGATGAAAACAGGTTAGGGATGAAGTTAGGGTACTTACGAACAAGAAGCTGCCATCCTGATGTAATAACCCACTCTATCATCTCAGACTCTGACAGGAAGACCTTGCACCTGACACACCTTTCCAATTGAGAATCACCAGCACTTATCACCAACACTTTCCACAACGTTTTTTTTTTATAACCGGAATCACATCACTTCACTGGAATCACATCACTTCACTGCACTGTACATAACAGTAAATTCCATCATCACACACATGATGAAGAAGGTGAAGAGCAGTATCAAGCACTATAGGAGGTAGGGTATCACCACAAAAGTAATCACTTCTGCCGCCATTGTCGTAGGTGTTCATGAGGCAGTAACTGAGTGGGTAATGGCGACCGACAGACAGATGCCACGAGTGTAAACATAGCCGATCGGCGCGGGCGGGAAATTCAAACTGACGTGGTCCAAAATAATCGAAAATTTTTCGAATTTTTTTGCATTTTGGGAGTTGGGCAGCCCACAATATCCGAATAGTGAGTATGTCCGAGTATTGGACGTCCGAATAATAGAGGGATTACTGTAGTAAGTAAATATGTACTAAATATAAGCAAATATATGGTTGTGCTGTGATTTTGGGTGGGTATAAGTCGCTCATTCATCATCGCTCATTTTTGAAGGCTCCAACATGCTTGCATGTGTCGGCCTTGGTCACCTAATGGCGGCTCTCCATGCTGCTCGATCTCTGGCAGCCTCCCTATTCAGTCCCTTAACCCTTAAGTCACATTTAATGACCTCATCCCATGTCTTTCTCGGTCTACCCCTCCCAACCCCTCCCCCAATATTAACACCTCTCACCCTCTGTACCCAATTATCCTCTCCCATCCTCTCCACATGTCCAAACCACCTCAGCCTGCCTCTCCTCATCACAACACCAATACACTCCAGTCCCATCCTACCTCTCAACTCTTCTATCGTAAGCCCAGCCCCCCCAGGCCTTGCACGCAGGGACGCACTGCACATCCACCTAATCATTGTCATTTCTGTACGTTTGAACCTGCGAATATCTTCTTCCTTTACTGCCCAGGTCTCACTACCATACAGCATCACACTCCTAACACATGCTGCATACAAAGACCCCTTAGCACGGAAGGAGAGTCCTCTCAATGTCAGGAGAGGCAACAGCTCCCTGAACTTCTTCCAACCACTTCTCACTCTAGCAACCGAGCTAACTCCAGCCCCACCTCCGGCACCTAACATGTCTCCCAAATAACAAAACTCCTCCACACACTCAAGAGACTCACCTGCAAGTTCAACCCTCTCACGCCTAACAATCTCCTCCTGCTCTCCCCGACACACCGCACACATGAAATCAGCATTATCTCGCAGTCTACCTCTAATACCACTACATCTCTTGTGCACCCACTTATCACAGACACTGCACAAGATGGAATTACTTCCCACACCTTTGTGGCAAACTGCACATGGCCACTCTCCCTCTCCTCTGATTGTACCGCCACCAACCCTAGATATCATCACTTTTGTTTTATCTGCATTTACCCTTAAGCCCTTGTGCCCCATACCATCTCTCCACTTCTTAAATCTTTCCTCAGCCTCCCCTTCATTCTCAGCAATCAGCACCAAATCATCAGCATACAACATCTCCCATGGGAGTCCATCTCTGAAGTCACGTGAGAGGGCTTCAAGCACCATGATAAACAACAAGGGACTCAAAACTGACCCCTGATGCACACCAACATTCACGGGAAACTCATCACTCAAAGCTCCATTCACCCTTACCTGAGTGTGAGCACCCACGTACATGGCCATAACCACCCTAACCAGCCACTCTTCCAACCCTAGCTTTCTCATTGCCCACTTCACCACCTCTCTAGGGACTCTGTCAAAGGCCTTTTCCAAATCAACAAAAACAAAATACAATTCCCTTTTCTTGCCAATATATTTTTCCTGAAGCTGTCGAACAATGAATATGGCATCAGTGGTCCCCCTGCCTGGCATAAACCCAAACTGCATCTCACTGTTATTCCTCTTTCTCTAATCATACCTTCTAGAACTCTCTCCATTACTTTCATTATCTGATCTAAGAGCTTTATACCTCTGTAATTTCCCCTTTCCAGGGCATCACCCTTCCCTTTGTACACATTTACAATTACACTTTTCAGCCAATCATCTGGGACAACACACTCATATATAATCCTATTTATCAGGTCAGTGACTAACCTCACCCCAATATCTCCTGAGGCCTTCAACATTTCGGCAGTCAACCCAGACACACCTGCCGCCTTCCCCACCCGCATCCTGCCTATTGCCTCACTCACAGTAGCAGCGTCAATCAAAGGCCAAGGCCCAAACACTGGATCACCTGGCTCCAAACCTTCCCTATCCCAATCAAACTCCTCATTCAACAACCGACTATAATGCTCTCTCCATGCATCTTTAATATCCTCACTGTTTACCAGTACCCTTCCCTCATCATTCTTCACACACTGCTCGCCTACAATGTCCCGATTATCTCTCTTCATCTGATTTGCCACCCTAAAAACCATATTTTTCCTTCCTTCATGATTTAGATTATCAAGTAAAAGTCTCTGTGACTCAGACTTCGCCCTGTATACCTCTCTTCTAGCCCTGCGCTTGGCAGCCAAGTACTCCTCCCTGTTACCACCCTTCTTCCATTCCCGGAAAAGCCTTTTCTTCTCCTTAACTGCGGCTTCTACACTCTCATCCCACCACCAAGTTACTTTATGTCTTGGTGGGCCTCTTGTCCAACCGCATACTGCATCGGTAACTCTCAAGAGGTTGTTCTTAAGGGCTCCATACTGTTCATTAACGTCTCTATCTTCGGCTTCCTGTTCAGCCACCACTCTCCTCATCTCACTATAAAAGGCATCCCTTACTGATTGGTTTCTCAGCTTCCATATTTTCCTCCTAGGTACATATGTCCTCCTTCTCATCCTTTGTTCCTTAAGCACCATGTCACAAATCAACAGTTTGTGCTGCTGCACACACTCCTCGCTTCCTATAACTTTAACATCCCTCACTAATCTCCTATCAACCCTCCTGACCAGAAAATAATCTATCTGGCTACTATTTCCCCCGGACTCGTACGTAATCAATCTACTCACTCTTTTTCTAAAATGTGTGTTGCACACAATCATGTCCATAGCCTCCCCAAACTCGAGTATTCTTTCCCCTTCCGCATTCCTCACATCATATGCACATCCTCCATGGACTCCTTCATACCCTTGAGCTGCTTCACCAACATGACCATTTAAATCCCCTCCCAGAACCACTACCTCATCATCGCCCATACCACTCACTACACGTATTAAATCATCCCAAAATCTATCCTTCTCTGCGTCATCCAATCCTACCTGCGGAGCATATGCTGATATAACAGAAACCATCACCCGTCCTATCAAAATTTTCACTACTATTATCCTATCACTTACTCTCATGACATTCATGACATACTCCACCCATTTCTCCGCAACCAACACACCCACACCCCCATATCCATCAGTTCCCCCCTGCCAAAACAACTTATAGTAGCAATCCTTCCCAGCAATCTTTCTGGCTGATCCACCCCTGTACCGGACTTCCTGCAGACAAGCCACATCCACCCACCTCCTACTGAATGCCTCAACAACTTCCCCTGCTCTTCCTTTCAAACTTCCCACATTCTACGAACCCACCCTAAACCCCCTGGGTGATTTGATGTCCTCAGGCTTGCTTTGGCGCTTGTTTTTATATTTATTCATAGTAGGTAAGATAAAGGGGGGTAAACATTCCAAAGGCCCGACCCACTGCACAGACCCAGGTCCAGGCAATGGATCTGGGACCCCTAGCCCACCAGCTTACTAGTGGCTGTGGTAGTGGCCTCGGGGCACCCTGCCAGGACAGCTGCAGGGACACCCTCCAAGCGCGTCTTGGCACTGCAACTGCCCCGCCATTATACACCCACTGATAGGGCAGCCTCCTGGGGCGCTACTCCCAGGTTCGGGCCCCTCTCTAATGGGCGGAAGCGGCAGCCTGGGAACCGCAATGCCCTGTACCCTCTAGCACAGGTTCGAGCCCCATCTCGCCCCGGACCCATGATCTATGCCGGCGGAACCCCAGTCAAGCCTCCCCCCAAAGTCCGCCACTAGGTAGCGGGGGCAAAGTTTTCTGGCCGCATGCCCTTGCTGGCGTCAACCCCTGTAACGTAGTGGGGTACGTTGTGTGATATGTAAAGCGCATGTGGTGTAGTGCATAGGATAGTTAGAGGAAATGTTTGGGAGAGTATGCTGGTCTACTCTCCATGTTACTGTCACACTGAAAAGGTCAGCAAAGGAGGATGATTAGGTAGCTAGTGAGAGGAGCTCCAGCTCCCCCTATCACCAGCATTCCATTCCCCTCGGGAGTACTACCCTGTTCGGCCCGTGCTACAGCCTCCTCCTACAAGTTAGTTGTTTTTACGGGGTGGGGCACTAACCCACCACCAACCCTTTTAGTCGCCTCTTACGACAAGCAGGGATACTGGGGGAGAATTCTTGAAACCCCTACCCCCAGGGGTAGGTTTGCCGGTCACATGCCGGTCCCATTTATTTATTTTCCATAAGTTTATCAATTCCAACTTTGATAAATCAAATTTCTGTCACTTTTTTTTGGGTCTCAAAACCAATCGAAGATTGAGAGTCTTCTGTAATTCTGTGTTTATCCTTTTATAACTTTATAAATTTTAGACCACTTACATCCTAAACATGACAAAGGCAACTATACCAATAGGTGTGCCACATCATGAAGAATTGATTTAGGCAAAAATCCAGAAAACACCGAGAAATGACTTCGGCAATTTGTTAACGAGGGTGACGATATAGTACTCTAGAAAGTTCACAGAACCGAACTCCTTCACTTAATGTGTATTCTTATGGGAAAACTATACATGAAATTAAAATTGCACGACTTCTCCTGGAACACAATACTTGTGTGAATTGAGAGGTACCTGTATGTGGGTAGTATTTTCTCCCCTATCTCCAAGGAATAGGTTGTGGATGTGTAGGAGAAACCTCAGAGAACTTCAGTGGCTTACTCCTCTGCCTTCTTTGATATTAGAAAGCTCACACTACAAGGATGGGAGGTTTTGTGGCCTCTTCTCTACCCTTTTCAGTTACCCATACAGCACATAGATACTATGTGGGTAGTATTTTCTCCCCTTTCTCCAGAGAGTAGGTTATGGATGTGTAGGAGAAATATATGTGTGTATAGTCTCAACCAGGACTTTGTGTAATTGTGGTTAAGTCCCCTGCCTGGAAGTGTTATTCAAGGTCAGTTGCCGACTTCGGTCCCACCCTACTCCCATACTAGCACCTGGGAGGGATGATGGAAGCCATCCATTTCTCTCTCTCTCCCCCCCTCCTTTCAAAAAAAAAAAAAAAAAAGAGAGAGAGAGAAATCATCACATTCTGTAGCTTCACATGTACTGTACTTATCTGCTAGAGTCAATCTGAACACTGTTACATTAAAATGGGGTGTGTCAGATCCCTGGGTATGTGCTTCTCCACACAAAATTCATCCAGTCAGCTCGGTCTCTTGTCAGTCCCTTAGCCTTATTAACTTCCACACCCCTTTTCCTCACACACTGATCCACTATATCCCTCCACCTTCTTCTTGGCCTACCTCATCTCCTCCATCCTTCAGAATTGGTCAGATATACCTTTTTCACCACTCTATTGTCATCCATTCTCTCCACATGACCAAATCATCTCAGTGCACTCTCTTCGATTCTGGAGTCCTCATACTTCCTCACTCCGCATCTTTCATGAATCACATTATACCGTGTCCTATCCACTCTCTTTAGTCCATATACATTCCTCAGCAGTCCCATCTCCACTGCTATTACTATTGACTTTTCATTTTCATACCACACCATACTCTCACATCTGTATGTTAAAGCTGACACTAACACTCCTTCATGTAAGCCTCGTGCAGCCGCAATGCTCAAGCCTCTGTTCCTTATCAAGGCCTTCATAGCACCAGCTACTTTCCTTCTTTGTTCCTTATCAAGGCCTTCATAGCACCAGCTACTTTCCTTCTTTGTGTGACCCTACTTTCCACTTCTTTTGCACATTTTCCTCTCTTTTCTATCACTGTACCAAGATATTTGAATGCTCTCATCAATTCCAGTCTCTCTCCATTCACTGTAACATCACACTGGGTCACCTTCTCTCTCAGTAACCATCACTTTACTCTTTTCTGTGTTTACTCCCTAGGCACGACACTCAAGACATCTACAAAACTCTGCACTATTCTACCAAGTTCTTGTCCGGTATCTGCAAGTAGCACTGCGTCATCAGCTTGCAACAAATTTGAGATATTCCATCCATCACCATTTATTACCAATGCCATCACTCTCATTTTTTTTACTTCTCTCATCACCCCATCTATATATATATTGAAGAACCATGGGGACATCACACAACCATGTTGCATGCCCACATTGAATGTGAACCAGGCACTCAGATGCCCGTTTACCCTTACACATGCCTCGCTACCATCATAAAAACTCTTGACAGCACCTAGCAGCTTACCATCTACACTGTACAATCGCCCAAAGAAGTGATGTCCCGATTCCCAGTACCTTTCGCTCAGAAAGTGGTATCTGGCAACTCACGGCCATGTTATATTTTCTATATTGCACACCGGAAAGAGCAGTATTTGGGTAAACAACACCAAAAAGTAATATATTAGCGTTTTTACCGTGTATATCTCACATTACGGAAGAGGAAACCACAATACACTAAAGTTGAGGCTTAGCAGTACGAAAGAATGTAAAATAAAACCCGCAGATAATCGTAATTTCGAAATCATTAATGTCATCAAATCAGAAAAATAAACATCTAAAGATATATTATTATCCACATTTAATTCTCTGTGTGGGATGATATTCACGCGGGTAAACCTGTAAGTGCTGAAAGCCTGAAAGCAAGGTTGATCAACAAGAAACTACAGCCTATCGGTGCAAGCAGATTATTGCTCTTTATTTAGCAAATATTCCAGTAAGACAGATATACTGGCACCTTAACAGTTAACAGATAGATAAGCAATGTAGAGGTAGAACATTGGAAATTTGCTACTGGAGCCCCTCGTAGCACAAGACCAAGACAGACGGATTAATACGGGTGCCCAAGAACAACTACTTACCACTTGTGTTGCTATCAAGAAGCAATTTAATCTGCCGGCATTCAGTGACGTTAGTGTAACCAGTGTAATCATAAGTGGAAAACTGGTTATTTTTATTCACACGAAATTCCAACATGTTATAAAACATGTAGGGCAGTTGCATGGAAGAACTAAAGAGGGAGAGGTTGATAGTCAAAAGCATGAATGCGACAATGAAGGTAAAACCAAAAACATTATGTTAAAAATAAGGGGGAGTGTGGTGGGGGGGGAAACTGTGACAAAGGTTGAAACATCCTCTCCCTCCCCTGCCGTGGTAATGACTGACGGAAGGCCTGCCGTGCACTGTTGCCAAAGGAAAAATTATTGAAATCCGCTAAATTAGTCTCAGATGCGGTAAAAATCCGCCAGACTTAGGGAAATTAACGAAAAAAAAATGGGCAAGACCTAAAAAAAAAAAAAAAAAAGGGAAAAGACCTGAAAAAAAAGAGCTACGGAAATGTAATAATTTTATACCATCTAGACTGCTTTTGAAATCTCTAAATTTAGCGGGAAAATCGCTTCATTGGTAACTGCTGGCATGAGTCATGAAAACGTGCCAGATGTCACTATTTATTTATTTTTTTATTGATCTATTAAAAGAAAAAAAAACAAAGGCTAAACTTAACAAGTATTTTCACAAGATTAATTTTTTTTACACCATAAATAATGTTTGCAGGGCAGGCAAAGACTGTTTCCTTCTCCTAAATAAACATTGCCAGACCCAGGGAGTTTTGTCCGAAACTTAATGAAAGCGAGTCATCACCTTCTCTGTCTACTTTGTTGTATTCATTTTCCAGATCCATAAATGACATAAACACTTTATAGTCCTTCTCACATGCCTTCTCCACTATCTGTCTTACTGCAAATATTTGATCCACACATCCTTTGCCACTCCTAAAGCCACCCTGTTCCATAGGCGTAGGAAGCGGGGGGGCAGGGGGGACAATTGCCCCCCCAGCCTTCATTTAAGAGCTATTTTCTGGCAGTACTCACCAAAAATTCTGGCAGATATTTTCCTGTATATTAACCTGTCTTGACTGAGTTGTTCTACTGTCGTTTGGTGCATTTCATTGTGTTATGTGAGCCCATAAATCATTATGAAGTATAATACAAATTTTTTAATCATATATCTGAAATTTTTTGCAGTCTCATATGAATTCATTCACCAATCGGTACATTTTAGATCTAATTCGGCGACTTCTGGCTACTTTGGCTTTATTTTTGGAGATACTGATTTGTTTTAGCGATACTGGTTCCCACTGAGTTGGTAGTCCTATATGTGCTCTGAGCAAGCAACATATCCTCTGGACGGAATACTATGACATGGTCAGACCCTCATGGTGCCGATATACCTTACCGATCTAGAGCTGCAAGTTCTGACACAGTATGATGTAGACAGCTAATTTCTTTAAGCTCTTGTAGAGTATTATATATATTTCTGCGTAAGTGGAGCACCACTACGTGTTGACTGACGGTACTGATTCAAGCATTTATGCAAAATCTGTATATGAAATTGTCACTGACAAAACTCCTGTATATATATATGATACTATTTTCTGCTTGGGCTTAGTTTTGCTTACTCTAGTAATTGTACAGTAATCCCTCCACTATCCGATGTAATAGAGCCAAAGGCATGACCGGAAAGTGGTCTTGTCTGGATAGTCACCCTGAAGCTCCAGCACCAGTCACTCCTGACCCTAACCCAACCTAACCTAAATCAGAAAACCACCTACCTACCTCCCTACCGGACATGCATAGCACTTACTTAAGACGCCATTCACATAAATAATGGACACAAAGCATTAATTAATTGAATTTTAACCAAAAAATGATGATTTTGAGATGAGTAAGGGAGAGGTGTTCACAAGTTGACAGCATAGTGTAACCAAGTATTGGACATGGCAATCACTAAGAAAATCACCTCTTTCACAGCCTATGCACTCAAATATGGGATACAAAGCATGAAATAAATAAATTGTTACCAGAAAATTATGGTTTAGAGGTGAGTATGGTGAAGATGTTTGCCAGTTGACTAGATAGTGAATGTATGTAAGAGACATGGTAATCACTATGAAAATCACCTTTCACAGCCTATGCACTCAAATATGGGACACAAAGCATGAAGTAAATAAATTTTAGCCAGAAAAATTATGATTTAGAGGTGAGTAGGGCAAATATGTTCACCAGTTGACTAGATAGTGATTGTATGTAAGAGACGTGGTAATCCCTATGAAAATCACCTTTTTCACAGCCTGTGCACTCAAATATGGGACACAAAGCATGAAGTAAATAAAATGTAACCAGAGAATGAGGATTTAGAAGTGATTATGGAAAATATTTGGGAGTTGACAGTGTACTTACAATGTCCATGGTGGCTGTTACAAATATTACCCCACCTCTAAGGCTTTCACAGTGGTGATAAATTCTCTTGAAGCATGGACAGTAATCCAGAGTTTAACTGCACTTAACCCTTATTACCGTGAATTATGAATGTTTAAACAAAAACTCACGGCAGTTCAGAGACAACTGGCGGAGTGGCGGGAGGGGGAGAGAGCGGGAATAGAATGTAAACATGGTTGTTCATCGCCATGCACCAAATTCAAACATACAGGTCGAAAGAAATCGGATTTTTTTTTTTTTTTTTTTTTTTTTTTTTGAGCATCGGCCTACGATGTCCGAACAGTGAGGTAACCGGATAGTGGTCGTCTGGAAAGTAAAGGGATTTCTGTACTTTATTGGGATTCCTTAGTAATCTTAGGGTTTGTTAATTATATAGTGGTGAGGGAAGGGGTGTATCGAATTAAGTGATATAGTGCACTGGAGAGCATTACAGAGCTTTACAAACAAGGGAAAGGACTAAACTTTGATTCAGAGACCACATATGTAATATCGATAATCAAGTCCTCCTGGTAAAGGTTGTTGCCTATAGGCCCAAATCCAAATTATATTGAACTTTCATTCAGCTTCTGGTGTCTCTTGTCTAGTCAGTTGATGTGTTGCATGATGCCAGCGTCAACTCTGTCTCTTAATTATAAAAGTATAAGTGCTAGTTAAGCAGAAGACCTATATTCAGAGTATTGAGTGCGATTCAAGTTCCTGTACTCTTTGTTGCACAGCTTTAGCACAGCTTGGTGCTTCTTATAATGTGCATTTGGTTTTTGCACTATGTGCACCCCTGGGGGTAGGGGGTTTTTCAAGAATTCTCCCCCAGTATCCCTGCTTGTCGTAAGAGGCGACTAAAAGGGTTGGTGGTGGGTTAGTGCCCCACCCTGTAAAAACAACTAACTAAAAATACAAACAGGAAGCCTCGGACCAGGACTGACCAAAAGTTGACGAAAAAGGAACGGACAAAGGACGAAATAAAGATTGCGACTTGGAATGTAAGGGGTATGAATGATGAGGTGAAAGAGAGAGAGATTGTACAGGTGCTTGAGAGTGGATATATGTGGAATAACTGAAACTAAATGGCGAGGTGAGAGTGTGAGAGAATGGGAATATGGATGGGGTATATGCGTGGGAGTGGGTGAGAATGAGAGGGTAAAAGAGGGAGTATGTATTGTTGTGAGCAACAGATGGAAGGAGAATATAAGAGAGTATGGATCAGTTGGGTCAAGGATTGTGTGGGTAAGAGTGAAAGTTGGACTACAAATGTGGGCAATTGTGTGCGTGTATGCGCCAATGCAAGATCGTGTAAGTAGGGTGAGAGAAGAGTTTTGGACAAATGTGGAAGCCTGCTTGGAAAAGTTTGGAAGGAATGAGAGAGTGTTTCTGATTGGAGATATGAATGGAAAAGTAAGGAATGAGAAGGTGGATGGAGTGGTTGGTGAGTGGGGTGTGCCTGCAGAGATGGATGAGAATGGCAGTGCTTTAGTTGACATTTGTGCTGGGAGGGGGTTGGTGGTAACTAATACCCTCTTCAGGCACAAAATGATCCATAGGTATACATAGCGAGTGGTGAGAAGAGAGGATGGTGGAATGAATGAATGGAAGGCAATGATTGACTATGTGTGTGTGGATGAAAGGATGAGAAGATGTGTAATGGATGCAAGAGTATATAGAGGTTGGGGGAGTGGACTTTCTGACCACCACTTGGTGGTGGCCAGAATCAGAGTCCAAACAAGATGGAGGAAGAGAAGAAGGGAAGAACAGGAGGAAGTATTTGTTACAAGGAGGGTAGAAAAGTTACAAGAGGATGGAATAAAGGCTGAATATAAATGGGAAGTGGAGGAGCAATTGGGTAAATATAGATTGAAGCAGATGGGAGACGTGGAAGCTGTGTGCAAGGTATTCACAGAAGAAATCTGTGCAGCATGTGAGGCGGTGTGTGGGGTGAAGAGAAGACGAAAGGGGGTTCAGGGAACAGCATGGTGGACTGAAGAGGTGAGAGAGGCTGTGGCACAAAAGAAGAAAGCATATAATGAGTGGATGAGGCACAGGGGCGATGAAGAAGCTGAGAGACGGACGAGAGAGTTATATGTAGTGAGGAGGAGAGAGGTGAAAAGATTAGTAAGAGAGAGTAAGAAGAGAGTGGATGAGGAATTTGGGAGGAATTTGAGTGCAAAGTGGAGGGAATGTAAGAAAATGTTCTGGAAGGAGGTAAAGAGAGCTAGACAGGGTGCCAACGAAGTCAGTGGGGGTGTGAAAGATAAAAATGGTAGATTACTAGTGGAGAAGGGAGGAAAAGTAAACAGATGGAGAGAACACTTTAATGAAGTGTTGAACATAGAGAATGAAAGTAATGCAAGTATAAGTGGCTGGGGAATGGCAGGGAGAAGGAGGGTTGTGAGAAGAGAGGAAGAAATCACCAGGATGGAAGTTGTGGAAGCAATGAAGAAAGTTAAAATGGGGAAAGCCCCAGGAATGTGTGGTGAATCTGAAGCATGGGGGAGAGATAGTAATAGAATGGATGTAGAAGGTGTGCAGATTGGCTTGGGAGGAGGGTAGAGTCCCGGAGGATTGGAAGTCAGGTATAATTATTCCTCTGTACAAAGGAAAAGGGAAAAAGCAGTGTGTGGTAATCATAGGGGCTTTTGCCTTCTTAGTGTAATAGGAAAAGTATATGGTAGGATACTTATTGACAGAGTTAGGGAAATTACTGAGGAATTAGTTGGAGAAGAACAAGGAGGTTTTAGTAAGGGAAGAGGTTGTGTAGACCAGATATTCATTCTTAGATCCTTAGTGGAAAAGTTTCTAGAGATGGGCAAGAAGTTGTATGCAGCCTTTATGGATCTGGAGAAAGCATATGACAGGGTGGATAGACAAGGTTTGTGGAAGGTATTAAGAATATATGGAGTGGATGGGAAGTTGTTGAAGGCAGTGAAGAGTATGTATGAGGGTGCTAAGGCTGCAGTGCGTGTGGATGGCAAACTGAGTGAATCTTTCCATTTGAAGGTTGGATTGAAACAAGGATGTGTCATGTCTCCATGGTTGTTCAATCTGTATATGGATGGGGTTATAAAAGAGATACAAGGTCGGGCAGTGGATGTTGGAGCGGCCCTAGTGAGAGAGGGCAGTGTTTGGAAACTCCCTGTACTGTTGTTTGCAGATGATACTGTGTTGTTGAGTGAAGACGAAGGGGAGCTGCAAGGCTTGGTAGATGAGTTTGGGAGAGTGTGTAAGAAACGGAATCTAAAGGCGAATGTGGGGAAGAGTAAAGTGATGGTCTTCGAGAGAAGTGAAGCCAGTGAGTGTACAGTGAGATTGGATGGGAAGGATATGGAGAATGTGAGTGAATTTAAGTACTTGGGCAGTGTGATGAGTAAGGATGGTAGTCTGGAGGGTGAAGTGCTCGAAAGGGTACAGCAGGGAAGGAAGGTTGCTGGTTCGTTGAAAGCAGTGATAAGAAACAGGGAGGTGAGCATGGAAGTGAAAAAGTTGTTACATGACAGTATTGTGATACCAACTCTGACATATGGAAGTGAAGCTTGGACCCTGTTGGAAGGACAGAAGTCAAGAGTGAGAGCAGTGGAAATGAGTTATTTGAGAGGAGCATGTGGAGTCACATGGAGAGACAGACTAACAAATGAGGAAGTGAAGGAGCGTTGTGGTGTGGTTGAGGATGTGATGGGAAGCGTTAGGAGAAACACGTTAAGGTGGTTTGGGCATGTGGAGAGGATGGAGAGTGAAAGATTGACGAGGAGAGTGTATGTGAGTGAGGTGGAGGGGGC
>JAGKTI010019935.1:0-16658 GCA_018397915.1 Birgus latro | reverse complement strand
GTCAATACTTTCCGCGCCTACTGTATACAGTATATATATATAAATATAATGTATATCCATCCATCCATCCAATCCTATGTTGCCCCATGAAGAGTGTAGGAGCCTGGGGCTAGGCAAGTTGGTCCTGACATTTAAGATAAGAGTGACCAGCCTCACTCATCCCTGAGTGGCACTGTGTGAGCAATAATCCCCAACCACCCCTTGGATATAATCCTACACAGGCTCAATCCCATTGGATCGCCTTAATTACCCACTAAACCACCAGGCGCCATAATTTGGTTATACGGTTACCTACCAGCGTGGTAAACGGTTTCCTGGTGGACGGGAAACCATTTGGCTTGTCACTTAGTGTAGAGTCACCCGCAGGCAGAAGGAAGAGGAAAGAGTGAAGGAGAAAAAGACAGAAGTGGTAGTGTAAAGTTACCCATATGCAGAAGGAAGAGGAAAGAATGGAGGAAAGACAGAAGAGGAAGGAAGGATGAGAGGAAAGGGCAAACACCCAAAGGAGCACTACATCAAGTGAGTGAATGGTGAGTACCCCCAGCTAATGTGGAAGCTTGATAATCCTAGCACTCCATAAAATCATATACAGTATCTAAATATATTTTCCAAATAACTCTATTTGCATTGGTAGGTGGGGGTGCTCATCATCCACTCACACGATGTAGTGCTGCTCTTGGGTGTCTGACCTTTCCTCTCCTCCATCCGTCTTTCCTTCCATCCTCTTCTGTCTTTCTTTCCTTCATTCTTTCCTCTTCCTTCTGCCTGTGGGTGACTCTATACTGAGTGACAAGCCAAATGGTTTCTTTACATCAGGAAACCATTTACTGTGCTGGGTGGTAACTATCTATCTATCTATTGCCAGACGCCTCAATCCCGCACGGGGTGGCCACAAACAAATTGCCTCCATGTCGCTCTGTCCCCCGCCATTTCACTACCCCGCTCCCAACTCACACCCCCCTCTCTCATGTACCTCTCCACTCCATCTCATCCTCGGCCTCCCCCTCCCTCTCACCCCTTCCACCTCACTCACATACACTTTCCTCGTCAGTCTTTCACTCTCCATCCTCTCCACATGCCCAAACCACCTTAACGTGTTTCTCCTAACGCTTCCTATCACGTCCACAACCACACCACAACGCTCCTTCACTTTCTCATTTGTTAGTCTGTCTCTCCATGTGACTCCACATGCTCCTCTCAAATACCTCATTTCCAGTGCTCTCACTCTTCTGTCCTTCCAACAGGGTCCAAGCTTCACTTCCATATGTTAGAGTTGGTATCACAATACTGTCATGTAACAACTTTTTCACTTCCATGCTCACCTCCCTGTTTCTTATCACTGCTTTCAACGAACCAGCAACCTTCCTTCCCAGCTGCACACTTTCAAGCACTTCACCCTCCAGACTTCCATCCTTACTCATCACACTACCCAAGTACTTAAATGCACTCACATTCTCCATATCCTCCCCATCCAATCTCACTGTACATTCACTGGCTTCATTTCTCTCGAAGACCATCACTTTACTCTTCCCTACATTCACCTTTAGATTCCGTTTCTTACACACTCTCCCAAACTCATCTACCAAGCCATGCAGCTCCCCTTAGTCTTCACTCAACAACACAGTATCATCTGCAAACAACAGTACAGGAAGTTTCCAAACACTGCCCTCTCTCACTAGGGCCGCTCCAACATCCACTGCCCAACCTTGTATCTCTTTTATAACCCCATCCATGTACAGATTGAACAACCATGGAGACATGAGATCCTTGTTTCAATCTAACCTTCAAATGGAAAGATTCACTCAGTTTGCCATCCACACGCACTGAAGCCTTAGCACCCTCATACTCTTCACTGCCTTCAACAACTTCCCATCTACTCCATATATTCTTAATACTTTCCAGAATCCTTGTCTATCCACCCTGTTATATGCTTTCTCCAGATCCATGAAGGCTGCATACAATTTCTTGTCCTTCTCTAGAAACTTTTCCACTAAGGATCTAAGAATGAATATCTGGTCTACACAGCCTCTTCCCATCCTTTCCTAAAGACTCCCTGTTCTTCACCAACTAATTCCTCTGTTATTTCCCTAACTCAGTCAATAAGTATCCTACCATATACTTTCCCTATTACACTGAGAAGGCAAATGCCCCTATGATTACCACACACTGCTTTTCCCCCTTTTGCTTTGTACAGAGGAATAATTATACCTGACTTCCAATCCTCCGGGACTCACCCTCCTCCCATGCCAATTTGCACACCTTCCACATCCATTCTATTACTATCTCTCCCCCATATAACCAAATTTTGGCACATGGTGGTTTAATGAGTAATTACGGATCTCGAATCGGATTGAGCCGGTGAAGGTTTATACCCAGGGTGTGGTTGGGGTTTATTGCTCAAGCAATGTCACTCAGGGATAAGTGAGGCTGGTCACTCTCATTTTAAATGTCAGGGCCAACTTGCCTAGCCCTGGTCTCCTACACTCCTGATGGGACAATTAAAAAAAATACAATAAAAACAAATAAATAAAAACTTCAGCTTACTACAGAGATGTGTATAAGGTGAAGAAATGCTGAGTGTTCATCTGGTATATTTTGCAATACCTACCTACCACCCATTTCTGATATTAAACATAACAAATTCTAAACTAAAGTACTGTACTGAAGGGTGATTGTTTAAAGGAGAGGATAATTTACCTTTGAACCTGGTGTCACTGATAAGTATTTCCTGTGAGACCAAATCCACATCTTTGGACTCATCAGAGAAGCTTTCAAAAGTCAGTCGAGAGCTGATGAAGTTGACACAAGCCAGTGGGTGTGAGGCAGCTGTGTCCACTGAGCCTGTATCCTCACCCTCACCATCATCCCTTTGTAAGCTGTTCAGTTCAAGTGTCACATTGTCCAGATTGAGGATGAGAGTGAAGCTCGTCCACACGGAGAAGCCCAATGGTGATGGCTGTGGGGAAAAAAAAAACATCATCAACCAGACCTCTTTTTCCACCCTAGGTAGGGTCTACTGCCAGAATAATCATGACAAAATATGAAATTAACCAAAGTCTGACCTAAAACAGATAAAAAATAAAAATAAAAAACAAAAATATTTAAAAAGTAGCGTAACTATCATAAAAAAAAAAAAAAATCTGTACACTCAAACTTACAGCAATCAGCTCCTTTACTACCTGAGTTTCACTATCACAAAATATTACACTTCACACATACACAGCATAACAACATTCTCCTGGTGTGAAGAAAAATTCCCTGTAATGTCAAAAGAAGTACCAGTTCCCGAAATTACTAACAGACCACCCCTAACCCTAGCAATGAAGCTAGTTTCAGTCCCTCAAACAGGAATCATATCATCCAGACAACAAAACTTCTTTCACTTACTTCAAATGTACAGTTGGCCACACACGAACTTGGTACAGTGTCTGTGAGAGTCGGAAGTCTAGTAACAATTTTGGACATTCATGCATCAGTTTTTTGGATATTTCAGGAGATATTTAACATCTCTCTTCATTCACACCAGTGCCAAATGTGTGATGGTCAAAAAATAACTTTGGACATTCATGCATCAATTATTTTGGTCATTCAGGTGTTTTGGAGGGAGAAGACTGTAGCACCTGTCAAACAGTGCAGTACTCCCAAGGTGGATGGAAAGCTGATGACAGGGAGAGCTTGAGTTCTCATTTCATCAGCCCTTCATCAGCTTCCAACCATCCCCCACTGCTGGTCTTTTTTGGTGTTTCAGTAACACAAAGAGTAGGCCTGCGTCCTCTTCAATAAAAGTTTCTCTAATTGTCAACACCAAACTAGAAGCACATTACACAGTACACTTCCATTTCAAAATTCTGGTAAATACGGCATCGCAACACTAAGCCTCGGATTCCTTCGGGGAGGGGACCATAAAAGCCCCCACCACCTGCCCCCCCCCCCCAGTGACGACCATGCGACATGCCTGGAATCTCTGTCTGACTTGCTTCTTCATTTCTGCAACAATCACGGCCTTTCCTCTAACTTTATCACTGGTCAACACTAACTCTCCTCCTGTAAACCTCATATTCTCTTCCTTGCAGAGACTCAACTGTCTGAAGCAGCTGATGGCAAACTCTTGTCTCTGTTCTACTTTCTTTACACTCATTTCAAAGCCAAGGGTGGTTGTTGTGTATGCAACAACATATCTCGCTCTCGTGTTCCTGAACTTGAATTTTTTGAATTGTCACTCTCTGGCTTTGGCTATCCTGTCATTCTCTGACTAAATATATCTGTGCTGTTTACTTCTTCCCTAATTCTACTGACAATGAAAAATTCTTTGACTATTTTACTTTCAAGAAGAAACACATCCTATCCATTTCTCCTTTCTCTGAAATTTCTATTCTAGGTGATTTCAATGTTTTGGTCCACCTTTGGCTCTACCCTCCTTTCACTGATCCACCTGGTGAACAAGCCTACACCTTTTCTATCCTTAATGACCTAGAGCAGCTTGTACAGCACCCTACCCATATCCCTGACCACCTTGGAGAGAGTTCCAACATACATGACCTCTTTTTTAAAACTAATCCTTCTGCTTATGCTGTTAATCTTTTCGGCTCTTCTGATCATAACTTTATTACGCTAACCTGCCTTATTGCTCCAGTAAGGCCTGTGGATCTTCCCAAGAAGTGGCAGCTGTGGAACTTCAGGCTGCTAATTGGAAGGCCCTCAGGCATTACTTCTTTTATTTTCCCTGGAATGATTATTTCTTCCATGGCTGAGAACCATCTGAGTGTGCCTTGCGCATTACAAAGGCTATTTTCTCGGGAATGGAAGCATGCATTCCTTTCTCATATCCAATGACTAATGCAAAAAAAAACTTGGTGTAATCATGCTTGTTCTAATGCTGTCCACAACAAGGAGAGGGCCTAGAAAAGGTTCCGAAGCCTGCATCTTGTCTCTTTTGTGTTTCTGCCCAGAATCATGCTAGGTCTGTTCTTTGTTTTGCTAAAAATAATTTAATTCATACTAATTACTCTGTATTCTCCAAATCAGAATCTTCCTGCTCCTTCTGGCATCTTGCCAAAAACCTTTCTAACAACTTTACTTCATCACCCTTCCCTCCTCTTTTCCACTCTGATTGTCCTGTAGCTGTTTCTTCTACTGATAAAGCAGAAATCTTCAGTCAGACTTTCTCCTCCAATTCCATCTTAGACAATGCCGGTGCTGTTCCTCTATCACTTCCCTCCTCTGACTTCCTCATCGCTGACATTAAAATTTCTTCAACTGATGTATTTTCTGCCACCACTGGCCTCTACACTAACAAGGCATGTGGGCCTGACGGGATCCCTCCTGTTGTCCTCATGAACTGTGCTTCTGTGCTTACACCCTGCCTAGGTAAACTCTTTCACCCTTGCCTGTCAACTTGTATCTTTCATTCTTTCTGGAAGTTTGCTCTCATTCAGCCAGTCCCAAAGATGGATGACCATTCCATGCCCTCTAACTACTGCCCAATTACTCTAGTATCCTGTTTTTCAAATTTTTAAAAATCAGTTCTTAACAAAAAAAAATTTCAAAGCACCTTTCCTATCACAGCCTTCTTTCTGATCATCAGTATGGGTTCCACCAGGTAAGCTCCACTGGCGATCTTCTCACCTATCTTTCATATTCCTGATCATCTTCTTTTCAGGACTTTGGCAAAAGCTTTGCCACTGCACTTAACATCTCAAAAGCTTTCAATCAAGTCAGGCATAAATCTTCAACTTCCAACCTGCACCCTTACAGTTTCTATCCTTCTATCTGTGTCTTTATCTCAAGCTTCCTTTCTGGTTGTTTTATAGCTGTTGTGGTAGATGGCCACAATTCTTCTCCTACAGCTATCAATAGTGGTGTTCCTCAGGGCTCTGTCCTATCACCAACTCTCTTCCATCTATTCATCAACGGCTTCTAATCTGTACATATGACCCTATCCCCCCACTCGCTGATGACTCCATCCTTCACCTTCCCGTCTGCTCCCTGCAGTGTCCATCTCAGCAATTACTTCACCTTCCCGTCTGCTCCCTGCAGTGTCCATCTCAGCAATTACTTCAACAAACGAGGGATGAAGCTATGGCACACCTATAGCACACCTAATGCCAGACTTGGCTTATATATCAGATTGGGGTAAAAGTAATCAAGTTGTTTTTAATGCTTCAAAAACCCTGTTCTTACAGCTGTCAACTCATCAAAATATTCTGAAATCCTCCAATTTTTAACAATATCCAACTCAACCCTGCATCATCTTTAAACATACTTAGGGTTTCAATCTCTTGGGATTTATATTGGAAAGATCATATTATCTCACTTGTAAAATCTGCTTCCAAGAGACTGGATGTGCTACACTGACTCTGTGCCTTCTTTGTCCCTGCAGAGCTGTTAACTTTATACACAGGTTTTATCTGCCCCTGTGTAGAGAACAACTCTCATGTGTGGGGAGGCTCCCCATATGCAGCTCTTTTAAACAAAGTGGAGTCAAAGACTTTTCATCTCATTAACTCTTCTCCTCTTACTGGCTCCCTTCAATCTCTGTCTCTTTGCCACACTGCTGCATCTTTCTCTCTTTTCCATCACTCCTTGAATGGTCACTGCTCCTTCTGAACTCCCTGCTTGCATCCCTCCACCACTAAGGTGGGCGCATAGCATCCGTCTAGCAATAGACTCTCATTCCTTTTCTATTCAACTCTCTAATGGAAGGGTTAACCATTACTCCCAGTCTTTCATTTATGCACCAGGTCAACTCTGGAACTGTCTTCCTCTATCTGTAATTTCCACTGTCTATGACCTCCAGTCTTTCAAATGCAGTGTGACCAGGCATCTTGGAATGAACAGATGTTAAATTTGGCTCTTTGTTATCTGGTTTTTGTTTTTTCTTGCGAGGGAACAATCTTAAGCTCCTGACCTTTGGTTCCTTCTTCCCTGCATTAAAAAAAAAAAAAAAAAAAAAATATCCATCCATCATCCAATCCTATGTCGCCCCATGAGGAGCACGGGAACTCGGGGCTAGACATGTTGGTCCTGACACTTAAGATGACAGTGACCAGCCTCACTCATCCCTGAGTGGCATTATGTAAGCAAAAAACCCTAACCACCCCTTGGATATAAACCTACACAGGCTCAATCCAAGTGGAAAGTCCTTTGATTCACCTCAGCACCACCAACAAATATATGTCAAGGTTATCGAATGTACCAAATGCTAGACCTCTGCTACACACTGTTGTTGTCCCAGGTTCATATGTAGCCACCTGTACATCTGCAAAGTCTATTTTAGCACATGTAGCCCTTTCTCTATGTTCATCTTTATACACAGCAGCAACAATGTCAAACGATCACTTAAAGAAAATACAGTACGAAGTGAGGCACTGACCTGTTGTGTGTTCTGAGGATGAGGCTGGTAGAGGTAAGCTGGTGGTGGTGGCGGAGGTAGTGGCTCCCCAAGGTTGAAGGTCAGTAAACCACGGATCAGCCGGTAATCTGCTGTGGTGATGCTGGCATGTACCTTGGTGACGGTTCCATGCACACTTAGATCCGGCACTAAAATAAAAATGTGAACCATTTTTTAGCATTACTGTCATCAATAACAATACTGACAAAAATATCATCATTCATCAGTCCTCATCAAAATATCATCATCATTCATCAGTCCTCATCCTCCTCCAGCTCAAGATCATGATCATCATCATAATCATCCTAAGCCTGTTCCCCATATTCATAAGGGGTGAGGAGCTCCAATGTCATTTACCCAACAACATTACACAGTGAGAATTTACTGGTAACAGGCATTAACATAGATGACCACCTAGCACCTAGGAGTAAGCAATACAGCAACATCGTCTCTACTCTTGGAAGCAGCTGACAAATGCTAGTGGGGTACAGCCATTTCACTGGCTGCTATGTGCATCTCCATGCATCATTCAATCGTGCATTTTTATCTCATGTCAATCCTTTTTGCTTTTTTAAAATTCTGTACTATAAAACACAAATAATCTGTCTACTAACTCTCTTATCTTTTCAAAATTTCACACCATAACATACAAGTAATCTACTGATCTAACTAACACCCAATCTTTTATTGTCCCATTTGGAGTGGATGTATAGAGATCTTAGGCTAGTCTGCTTATTCCACACATTTAAGGCAAGAGATTATGACCTTTTCACCCTTATTTGGCCAAATTTTTGTCCTTTTCCAGCCTATTTCATGTAAATAAATGACAAAAAGATAATGCTACAGCTCTACATTCTTTCCACAGCAGTTCTTTGTGACTGGCATCATTTTTTTGTGTTAATCTATTTCTACAATTCAGCATTCAAGATGGAGATGGCAATTTTAGGCCAAGTCAGAGTAAAAGGGTTTAAATGCTCTCCTCTGAAACACTGTACAGAAGGTAAACTAACCTGCATGACTCACAGCTATGTCAAGGTTCCTCTCCACCTGCAGCCTGAGAGCACACTTATCTTGCAGGAGTGATGGGCCTTGTCGTACCACCCGGAATGCACCAAACAGCCACTCCACACCACCATTCTTTTCACCTTCTGAGCTCGTCCAACTTTGTTTTCTTTTACTTCCTTCATCGTATTTCTTCTTTCCCGCACTTGCTGAGTCCTTCTGGCCTTTCTTTTCAACATCACTCTTTCCTTCCCTCCCTCTTCCACCCCTGTGTCCTCTCTCTCTGCAGTCTGACTTATCCTGTGGTTCTCTGGTACTTGTGTAAATATCCATATTGACTAAGTTTATATTCATCACATCCAGCAAACACTTGTGAGATTTAGCTTCATCTGACACTTTCCTTGGGTCAGATTCAGCATCAGAGTCACTCAGGTACGGACTGGATCCAATGTCACGGTTCTGGCTGTGTGAACGTGACCTGGTATCCTGAGACCTATGAGGGTACAAAATATTACAATGCAGTATTGCAAGGAATTATTTATGCCGTTATTGATGTTAAAGTTGCAGGAAATAATCCCGTCTCATACTAACATCCGTGAGGTGTAGAAGCTTGAGGTTAGACACCAGAGTTCTCAAAATGTAGTGTAACATAAGACAAGGCGAACAGCCTCAACTTCTGGTGGAAATATATTATTATTAAAAAAAAAAAAAAAAAACCCTCCTGGCCCCTGTTGGAGGTTTAAATCAACAAAATCTGCACCTTTGATGGTGCTTGACACCTGTACACCACATGGTGTTTAGCATGTGCTTGTTTCAAGTAATTTAACTAGAGCTGTACTGTTTTGTTATTTGAAGTTCTGGAAAAAGATATCAGCATCACCGTCTAAACTTTACATCCCAACTTAAATATAAATGGAGTGGCAAAGAACTGGAAATAGCAGCTGGATACCAACCAATGAAATGGATTACACATTCATTTAATCAACAGTCATCATCATCATCACCATCATGGTCACGATCCTGACCTTCTCCCAGGGTGAGGAAGGGTCCAAAAGAAAAAAAAAGCAAACAAGAGGGAGATGTATCAACTACATGCCTTGTGAAATGAGCCAGACATACCTTACAAAACTCCAGAACCATGTCTCTACTTCACATGCCTTACCATCTGCACAAAGCTACTGGGGAAAATTTTTTTTCCCCCCCACAGATGTGCTTCATACACACTCTCCAGACAGAGTCCATCAGTCAGTTATCAGTTTTAAAAAGTGTCAAAGCTTTACCACACATCCCTCCATATAACCACTTTGATTATCATTTAGGCCTTCAAAGTTCTAAACTCCACCTCACAGGCAAACCATCCAGGAATGTACATACTGTATTTTCTTTTTTTGATGCATTTCAAAAATGCCTGTGGGATAGTCATTGCACAAACTGGGAAAAGAAAAAAAAATGCAACCCTGTCATGTATGCCATACATACTTCCTCCATCTTTTCTCTCTCTCTCTCTCTCTCTCTTTTTTAAAGGAAGGAAGAAGGAAACAAAGACCAGAAGCCCACAAATTGCTCACTCCAAGAAAAAAACAGAAACAAGTTAACAGAGAGCCAAATCCACGAGTTTTATGTGTACCAACACAGGTGATCATATTGTATCATTCATAATGGCTCCAACATGCTGCATGTGTCAGTCACCCTAAGGTGCCTCTCCATGCTGCTCGATCTCTGGCAGCCTCCCTGTTCAGTCCCTTATCCCTGGCGTTACACTCTACGACCTCGTCCCAGGCCTTTTTTGGTTTGCCTCTCGCAACCCTACCAACGACGTTCATGCTTCTTGCCTTTTGCACCCAACGTCATCCTCCATCCTCTCAACATGCCCAAACCATCTCAATCTACCCCTCCTTATCACAGCATCAATACACTCTAGTCCCATCCTTCCTCTAAATTCTTCTATCGTAATTCTAGCCTTCCCAATTGCCTCGGATTCAAGAGCTTGCTACATGTCCATTTAATCACTGTCATCTCTGTACGTTTCAGCCTATGAACACGCATGAGATACAGAAGAAAACCTTGAGTTAAAATGGGGTTATGAACAGCATACTCTTTACTCATTCACTGTTACAATCCAACTTAAAATACTTTATTTTTATCTAGTCAAAGGACTAAATTAAGACAGATATTACCTGGGATGTGATCGAGGCAGCATCAGTCTATCTTCCATGTTTTGTCTCTGAACCTGACAACAACAAAAAAGAAAAACACTCATCATCATTATCATTATCATCTTTTAAAAACATTCTGCAATTTTCATCATCATCCTAATCACATTTCCCACTTACAAAACTGGATGGATCAATGGATAGGAAAATGACAGCACATGAGTAGAACACTATATGGTAAACAGACTGCAAACTGAAGCAAGCCACACATCCATTCACTCAACAACAAAACCTCTTGGCTCCACCCATCAAACCAAATGATCCAATACTATGCTTCATAATGGCAATGGGTTAGAGACTTCTGCTGACTGCAATCTTAATTTGCATACCATCAACAGGGATGACTTCACACAATTTTTGAGACTGAAGTTTTAGTTTTTTGTTGGAGGCTTCGTATCAAATTCTTGTCATATAAGGAAGTTCCCTAACACTTCTTCCTAGGCAATTTATATTTTAAGTGGGATGGTTATTATCCTTTTGCATGTTATCTATGAACAGTGGCAATACTGTAAGGATCTACGTAACTTAGAAGAGGAAAGTAAGGTGTAAAAAACAAATCACCTACAAAGAAACATTAGGGAGTTTCCTTGACCGATGAGAATATGGATCCTACAGCCAGGCTCAGTGTTTTTAGGGCACACAAAGTGTTCAGCTATTTACAGTATTCACATCATCAACAGTTTGTGCAATGAAACAAATTTCTGTTAGTGAGGCATGGGGTGACATTGGATGGCCATGTTTACTAACCAGTGGTGTGTTAGAACCTGCCCGGACAGTCTGGGGGTTACTTCACACAAACACTGAACTCTGGGGAAAAACTGACAAAAATATGGAGTAAGTTTGGTAAACTCTTATATTATCCAGCGTAATTCAGCCAACCCCCACGTCTGATACTGCGTAGGTACCTCCAACTGGCTATCCATTTGGTGTCGAGCCTGATAATGTGTCACATTCCGTCTCGACCCTCAGCATTACCAAAGAGTAAGAGATTAAATTCAAGCATAAAATACAATTTGTGGTAGGTGGTGGTGACCATCATTCACTCACTAACTGCTAACTTCTTCCTTCACCTTTATCATTCTTTTTCTGTGTCTGCCCTCCTCTCTTCCTATTTCCCTGTCACTTTTTACTACTCTTCTCTCCTTTTCGGGTGGATTTACATTGAGTGACAAGACTAACAGTTTCTTGTAAGCCAGGAAACCATTTACAATCATGGGTAGTAACCATATAACCAACCCACATGTGTTCCCTGTGTGTAAACAAGTGAGTTGGCAGAGGGTTAGTGTCCCTCCCTCTAAAATAACTCAAAGACAATATGGCCACCCCTTATGGGATTACGGCACCAGGTTATAGAGAGATAAAATACAATACAGTACTGATACAGTATATATAGTACAGTACTACAGTATTTAATATAATCATAATCATACTGTACTCAGTGTTGGCATCAATGGAGAGTAGATACGCACAGATACGTCCTCACTACACAGTAGTCAAAGGACTAGGGCACAGAGCCGAGAGGCCTCAAGATTAGTCACAGCACTTCAGCAATGAGTGAGGCATAGGATGCCACAGACTAAGCCACAGCACAAGGGTTTTGCCACTGCATGGTCACAAGAGCAGAGCGCACAGATATGCTCTCACTGTATGGCGTCAATGGGAGAGACTGAAAGAGTGATGGTAGGCTCGACATGCCAGGAGGGTCACTCCCACAACACACTGTGATTGGCTGGCACACTGAGAGGTCTGCCTGCGCATCGACTGTGTCCCGTGTCTGTGCAGGAGGGTCACTTGCTTCCCGTTTCTGAGCTGGATATTGCATAATTTCACCAAGCAAAGAGTGCCGGATACTGCGACGATGAATAATTGAAAGTTTACTGTATACGTACTGTCAACACAGAGGTGTGAAAAATATTATTATTATTTTTATTTAAGTTTACATACAAGAAACAAATACTGTAAGTTATTTACTGTATCAGTGTTACGAGGTTCATTCTAAACATTATACATTAGGAAATAACCAACAAAAACTACGGTACAGCAAATGTTCTCTGTGTAATTATTGCTTTCATTTTCATTTCATTCATTCATCAACCAATTATGTGTTGCCCCATGAGAAGAATAGAAGCATGGGGCTAGGCAAGCTGGTCCTGACATTTATGAGAGTGACTGGCTTCACTCATCCCTGAGTGGCATTATGTGAGCAATAAACCCCAACCATCCCTTGGATATAAACCTGCCCAGGCTCCATCCGACTGGAGGCCTTAATTACCCACTAAACCACCAGGGGCCATAATCTGGTTATATGGTTACCACCCAGCATAGTAAATGGTTTCCTGATGTACAGGAAACCATTTGGCTTGTGATTTAGCGTAAAGTCATCCATAGACAGAAGGAAGAGGAAAGAATGAAGGGAAGAAAGACAGAGGAGGAAGGAAGTAAAAATGGAAGGAAGAGAGGAAAGGGCAGTCACCCGAGGGCAGCACTACATTGAGTGAGTGGATGGTGAGCATCCCAACCTACCAAAGTAATTAATGTTCCCTCTAATAATACATGAGTCAGAGTGGCTCTATTTTCAAGATTTTCAGATGTCATTTTAAGTCAAACACTCAACTGTGGACAAAATGCTCAGCATCCCAGTTTGTTTCTTTTCTAGCTAGACATTCCTTTTCTTTCCCTACCAGATGACGCTCTTTGCATTATGGAATGGTCCTGTCAGAAAAAATTTTCAGGGTTCTTCTGTCTTTCTTGCCTTCATTCTTTCCTCGTCCTTCTGCTTGTGGGTGACTCTACACTGAGTGACAAGCCAAATGGGGTCCTGTACACCAGGAAACCATTTACTACGCTGGGTGGTAACCATATAACCAAATATTGGCGCCTGATGGTTTAGTGGGTAATTACAGCACTCCAATCGGATTGAGCCAGTGAAGGTTTATATCCAAGAGATGGTTGAGGTTCATTGCTCACGTAATGCCATTCAGGGATGAGTGAGGCTGGTCACTCTCATCTTAAATGTCAGGACCAACTTGCCTAGCCCCGGGCTCCTATGCTCCTCTGTGGGGCGACATAGGATTGGATAATGAATTAATGAATGATGAAAATGATGAAGAGTGTAATTGTAAATGTGTACAAGGGGAAGGAAGGGCAATGCCCTGGAAAGAGGAAATTATAGAGCTATAAAGCTTTTAGATCAGATAATGAAGGTAATGGAGAGAGTTCTAGAAGGTATGATTAGAGAAAGAGTGAATATTGATGAGAGGCAATTTGGGTTTATGCCAGGCAGGGGGACCACTGATGCCATATTCACTGTTCGACAGCTTCAGGAAAAATATATAGGAAAGAAAAGGGAACTGTACTTTGTTTTTGCTGATTTGGAGGCTTCTGACAGAGTCCCTAGAGAAGTGGTGAAGCAGGCAACGAGAAAGCTTGGGACTGAAGAGTGGCTGGTTAGGGTGGTTATGGCAATGTATGTGGGTGCCCGCACCCAGGTAAGAGTGAATGGAGATTTGAGTGATGAGTTTTCTGTGAGTGTTGGTGTGCATCAGGGTTCAGTTTTGAGTCCTTTATTGTTTATTATGGTACTTGAAGCCCTCTCAAGTGACTTCAGAAATGGACTCATGTGGGAGATGTTGTATGCTGATGATTCGGGCAGAGAATGAAAGAGAAGTGGAGGAAAGATTTAGGAAGTGGAGAGATGTTACGGGGCACAAGGGCTTAGAGTAAATGCAGAAAACACAAAAGTGATGGTATCTAGGGCTGGTGGTGGAGCTGTCAAAGAAAAGGGAGAGTGACCATGTGCAATTTGCCACAAGGGTGTGGGAAGTAATTCCATCTTGTGCAGTGTTTGTGATAAGTGGGTGCATAAAAGATGTAATGGTATTAGAGGTAGAGTGTGAGATAATGCTGATTTTATGTGTGCGATGTGTCTGGGAGAGCAGGTGGAGATTGTCTGGCGTGAAAGGATTGAACTTGCTGGTGAGTCTCTTGAGTGTGTGGAAGAGTTTTGTTATTTGGGAGACATATTACGCACTGGCAGTGGGGCTGGAGCTAGCTCTGTGGCTAAGGTGAATAAGTTAGGGAGCTGTTGCCTCTCCTGATGTTGAGAGGGCTCTCCCTACGTGCTAAGGGATCTTTGTATGCAGCACGTGTCAGAAGTGTAATGCTGTATGGTAGCGAGACATGGGCAGTGAAGGAGGAGGATATCCGCAGGCTCAAGCATACAGAAATGACAATGATTAGGTGGCTGTGCGTCCCTGAGTGCAAGGCCTGGGGGGGCTAGGTTTATGACAGACTAGTTAAGGCAGAATGGGACTGGAGTGTATCAGTGCTGTGATGAGGAGAGGTAGACTGTGGTGGTTTGGGCATGTGGAGAGGAAGGGGGATGATAACTGGATGAAGAATGTGAGAAACGTTAATATTAGGAGTGGGGTTGTGAGGGGTAGACCAAAAAAGACCTGGGACAAGGTCATTAAGTGTGACCTCAGGGTTAAGGACTAAACAGGGAGGCTGCCACGGATCGAGCAGCATGGACAGCTGCCATTAGGTGACCAAGGCTGATGCATGCAAGTATGCTGGAGCCTTCAAAAATGAAATTGAGAAAAATGAAAACAAAGAGAAGTTTGGCAAATCAGAACATTCACATTTTTTTGTCTAATCTTTACCTTAACCATGCACAGAAACGTCAAAAAAGCCATGTTAATTTTTTAAAAAAGATATTCAAGGGCAACTTCCTGACACAGAAAACACCTTGCCTGGCCAAGCAGATGACAAGTTATCACTTCATCTTTTTTTTTTTCTTTTTTAATCACCCACAGCTGATGACATTATATGATTCAATACAGTACTTTCTACTCATTCTCATCATCAACCATGAAGCAGCAACCCACCTGGCTAATGGTACCCTGTGAACCAGCCCAGAGGAATTTGTTTGTGATGGTGAGGCTGCCCAGTTCAGCCACCAGGAGGTCCTGTGAGCAGGAGGACATGGGAAGGAAAATGACTGGAGATGCAGCACTGATGTCCAACGATACACGTGATCCACGGCTGAAGTCTGACACCTGAAAAATACACATACATGATGCAAATAAACAGCATCAGCATACCCATCACATCACCTACTTACCAATGAAATACTGCCAGTTCGATATAACTATAGTTGGTTTCAGGGAGTCTGATGCACTGCTTTTGCCCGCTGAGGACAGGTGGATCTGGTAACACTGCGCTATGCTCTAGGGCTGTGATTGGTCGATTCCCGTCGTGTTTGAAAGTGCACCAAATTGACTTCGTATTCCAACCAACATCCTCATTTATTTGTAAGATACCGGATTACACAAATACAAATTAAAGCAATGATATCTTTAACGATAAATATGTGCCTTATAAATTATTAGAGATAAACCTGAATGAAATTGATAACAAAACTAAGTAAAGTCTCAACTGGATGCATACGGACAACAGTCAGCGACTGATTATTTATTTGTTTAAATTCATTTCATTATGTCTTATGTCGTTCACACTGCAAGTGGTGTTATTATAGCAGCATAGTTCAACTATTATTTTCTCCTGGGGTTTGCTTTGATCTAACTTTAATTTTTTCCACCATCAACAAAAACTCGGTTCATTCTACACTGATGTAATCCATTACTTTCCCGGCTCCTCTCTGTCGAGGGGAGAGAGATACGTCATGCTCGAGGAGAGGGTGCATGGTGGCCAAGGATAGGGCCTGGGTGTCCTTCTGTCTGTCTGTATGTGTCTCTTATGATACTTATGAAAATGTTCAGGAAAATCAAACATCAAATTTATTAATGTAAGAAAATTAATTTTACTGAATCTGATTTTGAACAGGCCTACAAACAAATGCAGATTTTTAAAGCTACTGTTACCTACGAAGGTAATGAAAATGTGTATGTACACTCTATATACTGAGAACAGTATGTATTGGCCCCAGTGAGGTGTGTGTGTGTGTGTGTGTGTGTGTATTTACCTAATTGTGATATACAGGAAATGAGCTACGCTCGTGGGGTCCCGTCTCTGTTTCTCAATAAGTCAAATTT
>JAGKTI010019934.1:0-16658 GCA_018397915.1 Birgus latro | reverse complement strand
ACTCTCTCCAAGGCAGTCAGGGATATGGGTAGGATGCTGTACAAGCTGCTCTAGGTCACTGGTGACAAAAAAGATGTATGCTTGTTCACCAGATGGATCAGTGAAAGGAGACAAGAGCCAAAGGCGGTGGTGAACACTGAAATCACCTAGAATGAAGATTTCAGAGAGAGGAGAAATTGACTGGATGTGTTCCATCTTAGAAGTAAGATAGTCAAAGAATTTTTCATAGTAGAATTAGGGGATAAGCAAACAGCACAAATATATTTAGTCAGAGAATGACAGAATAGCCGAAGACAGAGAGCAGAGAATTCGGAAGATTCAAGTTCAGGAACACGAGAGCAAGATATATTATTGCGTACATATACATAACAGCCACTTTGGCTTTGAAGTGAGTATATTGAGTCTCAGTAAGGAAGAGAAAATGGGGTTTAGAGGAAGAAAGGTGATGTTCAACAGGGAGAAAAATAGAGAAAAGGCCATGAATGTTACAGAAATGAAGAAGAGGTGAGTCAGAGAGCAATTAGAAGCTTCTCTCTTGGCTGTCACTGAGAGAGGGGCAGGTGGTGGGGGCTTTTATGGTCCCCCTCCCTGGGGACTCTGAGGCTGGGTGTTGCGATGTCATTTTTTTATCTTTAAATTTAGACAAGGAAATGTGTAACGTGCGTGTAGTTTGGTGTTAGCAGCTGAAGGAAATTGTAGAGGAGAGTAAACTGTTGTACTCTCTGTGTTACTGAAACACTGAAAAAGTTCGGCAAAGGCCAGAAGCTAGTCCCGAGGGCTGATGATGTAGAGGTCGAAATTTTACCTCTTATGAAATGTCTGGAAATTTAGTCGCCAGTGTAGATATAATTTTGGACCTCCGATGTAATGATGAGAAGTCAAGCCAGTCTAACAAATTCCATCGCTATGACTCGTGTCATACCGTGAATTTAACCCGTCCAGTCCTGACCGTTTTTTTACCCAGCCTACCCCCATGTCCCGACCGATTTTTGACTTTTTGTTTTTTGACTGAAACCTTTGCTTTTGGTGAGAAACATCGAAGATTCATAGTGAAATCGCGATCCTGAGGTAAAAAAATGTTGATGCAGGTGTCACTCAACCTTACATTTTCCTTCTTTTTCAGGGTACCTGGCTAAAGAAAACGAACTATGGAAGGGTTAACTAATTCAGGCCACTTTGAATTACATATTTATTTCATTTATTTGGTACGAATTTATGTGTAGTAAAAGTCTATATTGGTTTTCACACAATAATATAGGCGTTTATAAGCATTGTTCACTCACCCAAAACCCCAGTATATGGCACCTTCCTTTACGACATTACCACCTCATCACTTCTGTTTGTTTCTACCTCTATCTTCTTTGTTTCTTTGTCCTCCACCTCAGGAATCACTTTCACCATGAATTTCGTCATTGGAGAGACCATGGGGCAACATACCTTTAGGCTAGGTTACTGCTAACAGGTGAATTGCCCAGTGTGGGGGGGAGGGGGGAGGGGGTTTAGGTGGGGACAGGCAGTATCCCCACTTGACGGCAGATAGAGGAAGGTCTCCTACATATGCCTACCAAAAATCACCCACGAATGTTGAAAAATGTGCACACAATGGACCTTGCAATTGCGTGACGTACGATGCACGTTGTTGGGTCTGTCCGCAGAAAAAAGTAGTGACGTGCATCGTACATCGTTGGGACTCGGCGGGTTAAGAAAAGAAAATTACAGAACCCGATCTCTGTCACTTGTGTCCTGCAAGATTATTTGAAAAAAAAGAAAAGAAAAAAGCTCGCTGTAGGAATCAGACTTAGAAAAGTAGGCTGCCATGACCCAGCGGGTGCTGGGAAAGTTATTTCACCAAGAAAGAAATATGTAGATTTCTGGGGCCTTGCAAATAAGTGACTAAGGTAGCGTGAGCTGTTTAGAGTGCTTGAGCATTAAGATAGTCAAGCTGCCGTCACACTGGGACAAAAGTGGCTAACATGCAAGCCAGTTTTGCTAGTTGGTAGCCAAACTGACTCATGGTGAGCGAGATTTCGCTTGCGAGGCAAAATGGATAACAATTTTCGCTCACAGCTTGTTGGTGGGATTGAAACTCAAATGAGCCTATATTAATTTTGTATTCGGTGAGAAAATATTCCGTTATTCATAGAAGGAAACTTTAACTAAATTTGTTAAGTAAATACAATTTAATTCTTGTGATTTTTATTGATTTTTATTTTTTTCTTGTAACCTGAAATAAATATTCGGACACTCGGGTGACCAGCCGCGGAGGCCGTCTGCTTTTTTGTCTCCAAACAACAAGTAGAAATCAGATTTTGATATGGATCCTGCAGCAAGGAAAACTCTAGTAGACTGCTTTGTGGCTCTGGAGTTGCAAAAGTACGTGAAGCGGTTACAGAAACTGAGGAAAAGGGAGTGGGTACTCCGTGGTGGTTTGTTTAGAAATGCCCACGGGGCACCAAGGCAGACCACACTGTTAGCCGTTTTGGCTCGCAAGAACATTCAAGTGTGACGGACACTCGAATCTGCTAGCCGTTTTGCCTCACAAAAGCTGCTCGCATGTTAGCCACTTTTTGTCTAGTGTGACGCCGCATTAATACACCTTGCGGGCCACTCAACCTCACGGCAAAAACTCCCCAGGGGATAAGTTTCAAACACAACGTAAAGTTATCCTAATATTTACTAAATCTAAACATACAAATCTAAGAAACTAGATATTAGATCAGATTTTACCATAGGTTATTTAACAGACTATGAATTACTAGAAACTGGAAGAACAATACCCCTTCATACTGATATTATTACAGGGTAAACTAAATATTCCAAAAATATACAAAATAAATAAAAGAGCAATGATAGCGAGTGTCTACCCCCCGCTGAACAAATTCTCGTAATGACACCAACACACCACTGGGAACAGAGTTTCTCACAGTTGGACAAAGCTCAATTTCACATTCACATGCACCTCTATACAATCTTCACCTCTTAACCTAATATTTACAAAATAACACTATCTCTAGTGTATCTAGCAATCTCGCATATTAAACTAATGAATGCAGAATGACAATTTCAACATAGACCCAGTAATCCCATGGCCTCGAGAGGGCTCCTCGGGAAATGACCTTGGAAAAAATTCAACCACAGAGTATACCATTGGGACCGAGTTCTTTTCCACAATTTTACTTCAAGGATCGCACTCAACTCATACGGTGTTAACAGAGGAACTATGTAAACGAATCGACACTCAAAATCCGGAATGCAATTTTCAGTAACTTCCTAGAACTATAATTCAAACAGGCTTACAATTCGTTTCCAATATTCACAAATACAGTAATCCCTCCAATATCCGTTGTAATAGAGCCAAAGGCATGTCCGAATATTGTTTTTGTCCGGATATTGGTCCTGAAGCTCCAGCACTGGTTTTTCATGACCCTAACCTAACCTAACCTAACCCAAATCAGAAAACTACCTTCCTACCTCCCTAGTGGACATGTATAGCACTTATTTAGGTCCCTTTTCACATAAATAATGCACACATAGCATGAATTTATTGAATTTTAATCAAAAAATGATGATTTAGGGGTGAGTGAGTCATAGGAGCTCAGAACTTGCCAGCATAGTATAAGTAAGTATCGGACATGGAAATCATCTTTTCTCACATTTTATGCATTAAATCATTGGATACAAAGCATCAAATACAGTAAATGATGTTAATTGCTACCAGAAAAATGGTTAGGTTAGGTTAGGTTAGGTTAGGTTAGGTTAGGTTAGGTTAGGTTAGGTTAGGTTTGGTTAGGTTAGGTTAGGTTATGACCAGACATCAAATTCACTGCTTCAACCTTTTTCATAGCTGGTGCACTTAATAACCATGCATGAAAGAATTAAATTAAAAGCAGGAAATTATGATTAACACAATGTTAGGTTAGGACCGGACATGAAATTCACTGCTTCAACCTTTTTTCTAGCAGTTTTACTTAAGAACCATGCATGGAAAAATTAAATTGCAAGCAGGAAATTATGATTAACATTTAGGGTAACTTCTTAACACATTAACAGCATCATGAAAACAGGTTAGGCATGAAAATCTTTATGGTAACCATAGGTTACGACCGGACATGAAATTAACTGCTTCAACCTTTTTTCAAGCTCTTTTACTTAAGAACCATGCATGGAAAAATTAAATAGCAAGCAGGAAATTATGATTAACATTTTCGGTAATTTTTTAACACATGTACAGCATGATGAAAACACGTTAGGCATGAAGTTAGGGTACTTACGAACAAAAAGCGGCCATCCTGATGTAATAACCCACTCTATCATCTCAGACTCTGACAGGAAGACGTTGCACCTGCCACACCTTTCCACTTGAGAATCACCAGCACTTCTCACCAACACTTTCACCAAGGTTTTTTTTTTATTACTGGAATAACATCACTTCACTGCACTGTACACAACAGTAAATTCCCGTGTGGTCTAGTGACGATCCATGGAGCCTTGTGAACTTCTCAGCAGCAGCTTTCAGCTCCGTTCCACGTACCAACACACCAGCAGCACGTTGTTGTCGATACGAAATCAACGTGGAGCGGTCGATGTCTGCATACTTAGGAGTAAACATCACCTTCCTCTGCACGTTATGTCTGGTCTTCGATGCGAAATCAGCCGTGTACTGCTGTAGTTTGTCTCGGGACTTCTTGATATCAAACATGGTGGAGCGAGGGAGGTTGAACTCACGTAAGATGCGCCCTGTTGACCAGCCGGCGTCCACCTTGTCCAATATCTGCCTCTTCTTCTCCAGAGTCAGAACCACTTTCTTCCTCTTCTCAGGAGGCGGGGCCATCATCACACACATGATGAAGAAGGTGAAAAGCAGTATCAAGCACTGTAGGAGGTAGGGTATCACCACAAAAGCAATCACTTCAGCCGCCATTTTCGGAGTTGTTCACGAGGGAGGAGGGGAGTGGGTAATGGCGACCGATAGTGGTGCCACGAGTGTAAACAGAGCGGATCGGCGCGCGCGGGAAATTCAAACTGACGCGGTCCCAAAAAATCGAAAATTAATCGATTTTTTTTTTTTTTTTTTTTTTTTTTTTGCATTTTGAGGGTTGGGCAGGCCAGAATAACCGAATAGTGAGTATATCCGAGTATTGGACGTCCGAATATTAGAGGGATTACTGTATATATATGAAGTTACAGTACTTCAGTGGACCAACTAATCTGCATTCAGGTTACATGAATCAGAAAGAAGGGGAGGGGGAATTTCTAGTGTAAACAGGCTCTGACGACGAGAACTGATTGGTTACACCATTCATCTTGGCAGGAGAGAACGATGGAACTGCGACAATCAATCTGTTAGCCCGGGGGCATTGGAGAGGGAAGTCATGATACAAGAGGAATTTTTTGGGGAAAATTGACAGTCAACCTAATAAAATATAGAGAGGATTTCAGTGGTGGGCAGCGCAAACGAAAAAGGACCTTGCGCAAGCACAATGTGCAATACACAGTTCACTACCTTGCGCAAGCGCAAAGTGCGCAATCTGATTAATATCTAGCTTGTGCAATGTCGCGACCCGCCCGAGCCTCCCGCATCCCTTGTCCAGCCATGCGAGCAGCTCCCAAGACCACGTGTCCTGTGGACTGCGCAGTGCACAATCCACAGGACAGGTGCACAAGGCAGGTGCACAGGTGCAAATTCATTTATGCAGGCGCAACTAAATTTGCGCTTGTGCACCTGCCTTTTCATGTGCAAAAGCGCAGTATTGTGCATGGTCTCGTGCGGTCCGCAATGCGCAAACAATATTCACCGAAGCAAAAGGGTGCACAAATGCACTTTGCGCAAGTACTTGCACACCTGCCTAGCACTGGAGGATTTACATTATAGGCACAAAGGGAAGAGGGGGTAAAATATGGAGCGTGTGAACACTCACCTCTTAGCCCGGGGGCATCGGAGAGAGAAGTGACACTACCCTAGACCGCATGCATTCTTTCTCATGGTTTTCCTAACATTGGAACTGACTTTGACTGATTTCTCTGCAGCATTTCTGTTTACACTAACTAACAAGGAATATGAAAAAAGTGTTCACACTCGACGTACACGGATGGGTTGACTTACGATGCTTAAAATTTTGTAGTAAGTGTATGAGATTGACAGTTACACCAAAGCCTAAACAAATGAGTGTTTGAACTAATTACATCCATGTGTCACAATATGTATCTAACTGCGAGTGTAACGCAAACTTTAAAGGTCACAAATTTCTATTATCGGCAATTAGGATCTAACTAAGCTTTAATTCACTACTATGTAGTACAAAAAGATGATATCACCAAGCCTGACTAACAAATTTCGAATTTAAAGTATGAAGACAAATTTTCGCGATTATTAATCTCGTGTAAAAACCTAAGCCTCTATCCATACTGTGAAAATGCAGCGGCCTCTTGCCTCTCATTCACACAGTTCGCTCTATACAGTCCCTCTATTAATAGAGTATCACTTATACTATCAATATTAACAGGGAAAAAGCCTGAATATGGAATTTGATGATCACTTCCTACATATTACAGATGAATCATAATCAGGGGTTCAAGGCTACACTTACATTACACTCATACTAACTTATACTGACTTAGACTACACTTATATTAACTTATATTATACTTATACTAACTTAGACTACACTTATATTAACTTATATTATACTTATACTAACTTATACTAACTTAAGTTATACTTAAATTACCCTTAAAATTACGGCACTACACAGGTCCATCCTCCGGGGAAATTTTTTTTAAAACATCGGAAGTCAACAATCAGTTCATTTCTTTACATTTCTAAGAGAATTGTGTGCAGATGGGACGGACTTACCAAATTTGACTGTGAAACTCTCTATGAACTCCAGAATAAGATAGTGATTCCACTAACTCTTCCTCCCATGAGTGGCACCTGTCAGTTCATAAGCAAAATTGCATACCCCAGGGGGTCGCTTCTCTGTCACCAATGATCTCTCGAAAATTCAGTGGAAAGATGTGCCCCAGCCAACCTCCTGCCTGGGTGATAACATGGTCGTCTCACCTGGACTGACCGGTACTCTCGCTGCTAGGATCGTCCCAGGGGCGCTTCCCATGCATACAACCAACTATCGCATTCACACTCCATTCATTCATTCTTACGTTTCCAGCTCTCCACTTTTTTTTTAAATTTTTTATGTGCTCGACTCTGGGCATAGGCTTCACAGCCTGCTCCCAAGGCCCAGTAGTCCTCCTACATACCGTACACCTCTACATGTCACCACTTCGGCGCTAACACCCACCGTCCATATTGAATACATGCTAGGGATGTCTCATACAGGACTGGTGTACTGGTATTACCTGGGATATTTTTACGACATGGTGGTGGGTCTTCTGGTAGATCAGTAAAGTCTGCTTTAATGAAATTCAAATCCTTAAACTGTTCCCTGCCCCCAGCCAGGATTTGAACCTGGGTCCAGTAGGACTGCAGGCCACCTCTCTACCGACTGAGCCACCACCTCCCCCTAGTAACTGACGAGCGCCTGTCAGGTCCTGAAGTCACTGTCACACCCTAGACTGTGCTGACTGTAAGTTGAGGGAGTTCTGAAGTTTTCCCTCGAATTAAAGCAACATAATATTCCCACTGAACTGGGCTGCGCCCATGACATGAACTCCGATTAACTCTAGACACGAGATTAAACTCTCTGAACTCTTGAACTATCACAGTCAATAGTCAGACAGTCCGACCCGCACACATTTCCCTATCCAACACTTAACTTGATACTGCAATAACCTGCTTCACAACACTTCACCATTCTTCAAGCAGTCTCTGGGGAGGACGTCTTTCACGTGGTGGTAATTGCTTGTCCACTGGATCAGGTTCAAATGCCTCCTCTAGGAGTTCCAAGAGCCACTCTTCCTCTCCATAATAGGGTTTTACTTGTCCTGCGGCTCTTTGTATAATTTTCCCCGAGAATACATTTTCTGCCACGTACACACTTCCGTCCATTAACACTTCCACTACACGATACGGACCATCCCATTTCACATTAAGCTTTTGACAGATACCAGGTATCACTGTTTCTTTCTTAATCCGCACAAGGGTTCCAACTTCAACCATTTGGTTCTTTTGCCTTTGGTTAGCCACATCTCTGTACCGCCTCGACATCTTCCGGTGCGTTTCCCGAATGAGTGCATGGGCAACCATCATCCCGTCTTCCTCGCCATCGACTGAGGGTAATGGCGCACTGACCAGTCTGGGTGGATAGCGAGAGAAAAAGGCAAAATAGGGCTGCTGCCCCGTAGACGTATGGAACACCTGATTTATGGCGATTTGACAGGACTGGAGCAATTGGGGCCAGCGAAGAGGGTGGCCCTGACATAAGGCAGAGAGGATTGACTTCAGGGTCCTATGCATCCTCTCGGTTATTCCATTCCCTTGGGGATGACATGTAGCACAGGGTGATTTGGTGTCGCTGGCAGAACCGTTGAAAGTCTCTGCTGATGAACTCGCGTCCATTGTCCAGGACAATTCCACGGGGTGTGCCACAGTCTGCCACATACTGCCCAAGTTTGTCTGTGATGTGTGTGGTCTGTTTTGTTGTAAGGGGGAAGAATCTAACGAAGCGACTATAGTACTACTGTAAGCACACAGCAATAACCCCGAACTCCAGCAACCATGCCAGTGAGATCTATTTCAATCCTCTCCAGTAGTTTATTCACTGGGGGTAATTCCTTCCAATGTTGCTGCAATCCAGTGTCCTGTTTGAACCTTTGACAAGTTACACATTTTTTTACATACTCACATACATCGACTTTGAGATTTTGCCAGTAATAGAGTTCTTCGTTTTTTTTTTTTTTAACAGTTTTCTTTTGCCCTAGATGACCTGTTAATTCATGGGCGTGTTGTAGAGCCTGAACAACTAAGGTACGAGGAACTGAGACTATAATGAAGACTACCATCCGCCTTTTCGCACACAAAATGTAATAATTCATCTACCGAGGCAAGCTGATCTAACGTAGTCTTTGATAATCTTTTAGCAGGGATTCTACCACCTTCCAGATACTGAGCTAGTTCTCCCCCATACTGGTTCTTCTCTCTGGCAGTCTCTCATTTGTTCTCGGTCTAACCTTAGCCATGTAGCTTCAGGCGATCGGACTACCACTCGACCTGGGCGTGACAACTGGTCTGCGACAAAATTATTCTTGCCCTTGAGGTACTGAATGTCGTAGTTATATTCCCTCATTTCCAGAATCCATTGGTTCATCCGAGGTGATTTAGTCCTGCGTTTGAATATGCTTGTTAGAGGTTGGTGATCAGTGACTACCGTAAAACGGGTACCCCATAAGTAATGATGAAAGTTACGGCACGCGAGAACTACTGCTAAAGCCTCCTTGTCTGTTGTTGAATATCGAGACTCGCAAGAGGTCAATTTTTTTAGGGTACCGTCAGCTTGGATTTGACTAAGGACTCCTCCAACATGAATGTTACTGGCGTCCTTGGTAAGAAGGAACGGTTGCTCTACCCTAGCTCTAACCAAAACAGGGGCGTTTGTAAGGAAAGATTTGAGATGTTCAAAAGACTTCTGACATTCGTCCGTCCAGTGAAATGTCGTTCGAGATTTAGTCAAATTGGTAAGGGGCGTAGCAATCCGTGCGAACGATGGTACATGTTTTCTATAAAACCCACACATTCCGAGGAATCGTCTCACTTCTTTCACAGTGGTGGGTGACTTCATCTTTGTAATCGCTTCAACATTTCTCAGATCCGGCTTGCTTCCCTCGGCTGAAATCTGGTGACCCAGGAAGGTCACTTCCTTACATCCAAATTCACATTTACTGAGGTTTAATTTCACCCCGCTGAGAGCGAGCAGCTCGAAAAGTTGTTTCAATCACTCAAACAGAGAAACTGGGGGCCATAAGATTAAATCATCTAAATAATTCTTGACCCAACCCTTCTGTAGTAGAGGTGCTAATAATGTGACCATTTGTCGTGAGAAGATAGCGGGGGAACAGTTGAGACCGAAAGGAAGGCGTCTGAATCGGTAGAGTGCTACCCCATCACTGAAGGTAGTGAGATCACGGCTCTCCTCATCTAACAAAATTTGGAAATACACCTCTCGCATGTCCAGCATGACATAATATTGATGTCCGGCTGCTTGTTCTACTAACTCATCTAACTGTGGGAGTGGGTAGACATCTGCCGCGAGGTGTTGGTTCATGTGGCGATAATTGAGGCACATTCGTTTACTACCATCAGGTTTGTTTACGAGGATGATAGGCGACAACCAGGCTGCTGTGGACCTTTTGATAATTTCCCGGTCCTCCACGTCCCTTAACATCTCTGTGATAATCTGCTTTGCTTGTATTGGATAGCGATACATAGGCCCATGACTGGGTTGAGGGTTTGCGGCTTTAATATGAGCTGGAGGACCGCTGATAAGGCCTAACTCACCTTTATTGAGAATAAAAAGAGGGTCATACTCAAGGATCAACTTAGTTAAATCTTCTCACTGGTCATTAGTGAGGTGTTGCCAATTCTGTTCGCCGATCAGAGCTTTCAGTTTCTGAGAGCGTGTTTCGTTTTGTTTGACGTGATCATTCTCTCATTCTCTGGGAGAAGATCGTTGTTAATCTTAGTAATGTTAATTTTGTCAGGAATTGGATTGGCCACTCTCTCATATGATCCGATAATGGTGCCCTTACGAAATACTTTTACCTTTTTGGTTGTGTTATTGAGTGAGAAATAGATGGTATTTGCTGCACTGACCTGGACCAAATAAGGATGACTATTATGACTAACCCTGGGTTGAGAGTAGATGATGAGATTAGTAGTTGGGTCTTCCCTTACAGGTACGGGCATGAATTTAGACTGATAGGGGTCTACCTTTACTGTAGTAAGGAGGTTAATCTGCGAGACGATTTATGTTGGGTTGGAAAGTTCTATTGGATCAACTCTCACTCTCCCCACCTTGTTCTTCTGACGGCAGATATGATTCACCACATAAGGGGCGCCTCACCAGATCATAACTCTCTTTGCTCCATCCCACATGAGCGAGGCTTGGCTCAACAAGTCACATCCCAGGAGTATGTCAGTACTGATGTAAGAATTTGGTATTACCGGGAACCATTGTTTATGCGTCTTCTTGTCACCAACCGCTATTCAGCTCGCAGCATTCCTAATACTCTCAAAGGTGAGCCTGTGACTCCTTGTAAGCGCGGCAGGTTTCGACATGTGTTTATTTCTCCCCCAATCCGTTTGATTGCGGACTCCTTAATTAAAGTGTAGCTACTACCAGTGTTCACAACAGCTTCTATTATTTTCCCATTTATTAATACACTGATGGTGGGGAATTTTGGCCACCGGCTAGTCATATTTGTTGAGACAGTGCATGCGATACTTTCGGAGAAACATTTTGAGCTGCGGTGTTGTGACTGCATCCAGGGCACCCGCGTTCTCCACGCCGACATCCAGGTCTATGACAATCAAAACAATGCCCCGGAGGGGGTTTCCGCCAACAATCTCGGAGGTTATGTGATGATGTGAGACAATGAGCACAGTATTTATCAATATATGCTTTGAGGGTACTAGGCCGTCCCTTATTCACTTGCGCTAGATTAGATTTAAGCGCATGGATCTTTTTTTTTTTTCTTTTTTTTTATGTGTCCGACTCTGGGCATAGGCTTTACAGCCTGCTATCAAGGCCCAGCCGTCCTCATGATCTGGCGCTTTAGTTCCTTCACTTCGTCTCTCGGTCCATCTGGACTCGAATAATCACTTTGGTTCAACAAGGTGGATGGCGATAGCCGGTTTTCTACCTCCCTTTCCTTCACGCTTCTCTCGGAAGGCACCGCATTGATGCGAGATGATTGACTCACTTCCAATAGTTGGCGTTCGTGTTCAATTCTGTCGATAAATTTTCTCAATGGGTATTCGTCATCTAGGAAACCTTCGAGTTTTATCCGTGATGGAAGAGGTAATCCATACCATAGTTTCCGTTTGATAGTTCTGTCCCGGTTAGCGAATTTCTCACTTGGGAACTTATGTTCTATGGCCACATGTTGGTAAAAGAAACGGTGCATAAAGGCCTGAGGTGATTCTACCCAATCATAACATGCTGAATCCAGCTCCTGCCATACCCGGTCAATACTAACTTCAGTAGCAAACTCTGCTCTAAAGACACTTTGAATGCTGACCATGAGGTTACTCGATTTCTAGTCTGGTTGTTATGAATGAAAATGGCAAGTTCCGAGCTTACTTGGGTCTTTGCAATCTGTATGCGCATTACATCATCCTGGTCACACTGTTCTACCGCTTCAAAAAACATTTCCAGGCGAGCTGCCGCGTCGATACCCTGTAGTTGGCCAAGTTCCAGAGTTGGAATATCATGAGGCTTTGTGAGGTTCCCTTTTCCTAACATGGTTAGAGGTCGGTCAGGAGACTGAGGATAGGCTGAATTCGAAGGGAAATGCTGCGACTCAAGTTGGTCGAGCTCATTGGCTAACTGAGTCAGTCTAGGAGAGAATTCCTCCTCCTTAAACTGGATTTCTACATCGCGCCAACTCACGGTGTTAGAAAAAATAATCTCTTATTTCTACAGGCTTTCCAATCCACTAGGCCAAATGTCCCTTTATCATTGCCAACAGTTTATCTTTTACCTTACTTTTTGCTTCATCTGACCAGTGAACTCCATCTGCCAGTGTTCCCGCATAATATGCTGTATTGAACTGGACCACCTTGTTATTTGTCGTACGTTTTATTTTTTGATTGATAGCATTCTGGAATGTTTAGTAACCCTCAGTAGAGATTGGGGTGTCTCCCTGGTAAATCCGGGGTTCCACTAGACAGATGCAGACTACAGCCTCACAAATACTCTCAAAGGCTCCTGCAATCTAATATCATGAGCTACCTGGCCTGGAGTCATATGCCAACTGATGACATTGCTTCCTATCCAGAGTATGCATAAATCATGTTTCCATTCTAACACTCCATTCACCCAGTCATTAGAGAAAAACGTTCTCGCCTTGGCACCAGGGGCCCGATATATTCTCAGTTCCACATCTGGATTAATAATCAGTGACTGAGGAATCTGACTGTGACCTACTAAGGACACTTTAAACATACTGCTCATCTACTATAAGATTAAGTGGGCCTCTAGTGTATTGTTACTGAGAATTTCTATCTATATCCCAACACTTTAGCCACCAGTGTAGAGGTCGAAATTTTACCTCTTATGAAATGTCGGGAAATTTAGCCGCCAGTGTAGATATAATTCTGGACCTCCGATGTAATGATGAGAAGTTAAGCCAGTCTAACAAATTCCATCATTATGACTCCAGTGTCATACCGTGAATTTAAGAAAAGAAAATTACAGAACCAGATCTCTGTCACTTGTGTCCTGCAAGATTATTTGAAAAAAAAAAAAAAACGCGCCCTGCAAGATTTTTTGAAAAAAAAAAAAAAGACGCGTCCTGCAAGATTATTTGGAAAAAAAAAAAATCACCGTAGGAATCACTTACAAAAGTAGGCTGCCACGACCCAGCGAGTGCTGGAAAAGTTATTCCACCGAGAAAGAAAGATGTAGATTTCTGGGACCTTGCGAATAAGTGACTAGGGTAGCGTGAGCTGTTTAGAGTGCGTGAGTGTTAAGATAGTAATACAACTTGTGGGCCACTCAACCTCACAACAAAAACTCCCCAGGGGATAATAAGTTTCAAACACAATGTAAACTTATCCTAATATTTACTAAATCTAAACATACAGATCTAAGAAACTAGATATTAGATCAAATTTTACCATAGGTTATTTAACAGACTATGAATTACTAGAAACTGGAAGAACAATACCCCTTCGTACTGGTATTGTTACAAGGTAAACTAAATATTAAAAAAAATTTTTTTAGCAATGATAGCAAGAGTGTCTACACCTCCGCTGAACAAATTCTCGGAATGACACCAACACACCAATATGAACAGAGTTTCTCACAGTTGGACAAAGCTCAATTTCACATTCACATGCACCTCTATACAATCTTCACCTCTAAACCTAATATTTACAAAATAACACTATCTCTAGTGTATCTAGCAATCTCGCATATTAAACTAATGAATTCAGAATGACAATTTCAACACACCCAGTAATCCCATGGCCTCGATAGGGCTCCTTGAGAAATAACCTTGGAAAAAATTCAACCACAGAGTCTACCCTCGGGACCAAGTTCTTTTCCACAATTTTACTTCAAAGATCACACTCAACTCATACGGTGTTAATAGAGGAACTATGTAAACGAATCGTCACTCAAAATCCGGAGTGCAATTTTCAGTAACTTCCTAGGACTAAAATTCAAACAGGCTTACAATTCACTTCCAATATTCACAAATATATATATGAAGTTACAGTATTTCAGTGGACCAGCTAATTCGCATTCGGGTTACGTGAATCAGAAAGAAGGGGAGGGGGAATTTCTAGTGTGAACAGACATTGACGACGAGAACCAATTGGTTACACCATTCATCTGGGAAGGAGAGAACGATGGAACTGCGACAATCTGTTAGCCTGGGGGCATCAGAGAGAGAAGTCATGATACGAAAGGATTTTTTGGGAAAAACTGACAGTCAACCTATTAAAATATAAAGAGGATTTACATTATAGGCACAAAGGGAAGAGGGGCGGGAAATACGGATTGTGTGAACACCCACCTTTAGTCCGGGGGCGTCGGAGAGAGAGAAGAGACGCTACCCTAGGCCGCATGCATTCCTTCTCGTGGTTGTCCTAATATTGGAACTGATTTTGACTGATTTCTCTGCAGCATTACCGTTTACACTGGCTAACAAGGAATATGAAAAAAGCGTTCACACTCAACGTACACAGATAGGTTGACTTACGATGCTTAAAATTTTGTAGCAAGTGTATGGGATTGACAGTTACACCGAAGCATAAACAAACGAGTGTTTGAACTAATTACATCATGCGTCACAATATGCATCTAACTGCGAGTGTATTGCAAATGTTAAAGGTTACAAATTTCTTTATCGGCAATTAGGATCTAACTAAGCTTTAATTTACTACTATGTATTACAAAAAGATGATATCACCAAGCCTGACTTACAAATTTCGAATTTAAAGTATGAAGACAAATTTTCACGATTATTAATCTCGTGCTAAAACCTACGCCTCTATCCATACCGTGAGAATACAGCGGCCTCTTGCCTCTCACTCACATAATTTTCTCTATACAGTCCCTCTATTAATAGAGTATCACTTATACTATGAATATCAACAGGGAACAAGCCTGAATATAGAATCTGATGTTCACTCCCTACATATTACAGATGAATCATAATCAGGGGTTCAAGGCAACACTTACATTACACTCATACTAACTTATACTGACTTAGACTACACTTATATTAATTTATATTATACTTATAATAACTTAGACTACACTTATATTAACTTATATTATACTTATTACTAACTTAAGTTATACTTAAATTACCCTTAAAATTACGGCACTACAATGAAAAAGGAGCACTAGCTCTCCCCATCATCAGCTTTCCTACCTTGATAGTACTGCCCTATTCGACTGGTGCTTCAGCCTACTGCCTTCCCGCATTCACTTATCCATTTCAGTACGAGGATGTATTTTGCACTTTATTAACACTGAAAGACAGCTAGTAGGATGTGGCTGCCTACACAGCACCAAATCTGTTATTTTGGAGACTACTAAATCTCCAGTTGATCTACCAACATTGATTAAGTTTAAGAAGAAGTATTAGGAGTTAAATAAGTTACTTTTCTCAAAAATCGTCGCCCATATTGCTGGAATGAACAAAAAATCTCTAAACTGAGCACCAAATAGCACCAAAACTGAGTTCTCTAGAGTATTAAAAACATGTCAGAAATATGTATATCGTTGGAAAGCTTATGAAAGTGTAACAGGTGTTGCTTAAGCGATTTTCCTCAAAATTCGCCACCGTGTTTCTAAAAAAAAAAAAAAAAAGTGCCAAATTGAGCACCAAAACTGTTCTCTTGGACATAAAGCTACAGGCGGACCCCCATACATCGTTGTAAAGCTCTGACAAGGGTAATATATGTTACTTAATTGGTTCTTCTCAAAACTCGCCATCATATTACTAAAAAAATAAAAAAATAAAAAGCGTCCAGTGACAGCACAAAAAATGAGTCAAGTGTGTAACCCTCCATCCCGTAGCATGAGTGGGCCAAGATCCTAAACCGATAGCATGCACATTCTGAAGAAGGATGGATCGTTTCAAAACATGGATTAATATCAGGTAAAAGGGATGACATTCTTTGCTAAAATAACATTACCAAGCTTGTTTGCTATACTTCCAAGTGTGAACGGCCACTGCTCACTCTTGCTACTTCAGACGATACTGTTAAGCTTTGGAGAGACCTTCTGCAGTGACGGGGCTACAAATAATCTCCATTAACTTTCTCACAATAGGATTTCTTTCCCTAAGCTGAACAGAATCGCTTGAAGGTAGCAAGAAACAAATGCAAAATATATGACTTGTGAAGGTGTTACTACAATGGCCTTATGCTCCAACAAGCCTACCTGGGTGGCGTGTCGCTCGTGTGCAGCTGCGTACCTCAGCTCTCTCACTGCTCGCAGGTGGCGCCGCCGCTGAGGGTTTAGTGT
>JAGKTI010019933.1:0-16658 GCA_018397915.1 Birgus latro | reverse complement strand
CTTTTGTTTTCCTAGGCTTAAGTTTTGGGGTTATTTAGCTATTTGTCTGAGTGTTTGAGTGAGTGTTTCCCTTTCTTGATTTGAATTGGAGTCATGTAACGTAAATTTATTTTCTTGTATTCAATAAATTTACAGCTCGTTTTCTTGAGATTTGTTAAATGTAACAGTCGTGTTTAATTTTCCCACATATTTAGTACACTTTTGCTACTCCACGTTAGCACAACTCTTTATATTAATCATGACTGGTACTTAAGCCAGCTTTTGGCATTAATCCTTAAATCCGTTGTGCTAGCTAGGAGTTTGGCTCAGCCAAGATCCTGTTTATTATTATTATTATTATTATTTTAATTTTAAGGGGAGAAACTAACTTTCTCAGAGGCCAACGGTACAATATTACAGCCTACTTGAGCATCTAGTCTCTGCTGTGTACCGTTGAGAAAGTCCATAAATTCTCGACTCTAGAGAATTGGCGAACTAAGCCAGCATAAAAGTGAAATCGCCACTTGATTTTACGAGTCTATTCTCTCGTAATAAATGACTTGATAGTCATTCCTAGCACACATAGCTATACATTGTATACTCCAATTATACAATATTACATTTTCCTCCTGAATTACATTATCCCTCTGACAGAGGTGTCGGTAAGATATCGACCAGTATTATGTATTTTTTTTGTCAAATTGTTTGTTTTCCGAGTTTGTCACCCTGTAATTGGGAATTTAAACCCGTATTGAAAATATCTGGTTTTAATACGGATAGTCAGTACTTAAAGAGTATGTAAACAGGGGTGTTGGCGCCGTAGAGTAATGCAGCTAGCGAAACGAATGGAAGGGAGCGATCGGGGAGAGAGAGAGAGAGAGAGAGAGAGAGAGAATTAGTTGGGGTAACAACAACCGTAGAGAAAGGAGGAGGGAGTGGAGGGTATGGATCGTGTGAGAGGGAGGGATAATTAGTTGGGGGAACGACAACTGTAGCGAAAGGAGGAGGGAGTGGAGGGTAGGGATAGAGGGAGGGGAAGGAGAAAGGCCACAAGGGAATTAGCACCGAGAGTATAGTACTTTGGGTCACAAAATTATCGGTGCACAGGGGGTCCGATGCTTACAGCAAACAGTTGTACACTACTGATGTCTCACTGTGTATGATATAAAGATAAAATCTGCTGTATGACTGCAAGAGGATATTGCTAGTTGGCCATATATGACACCTCCCGACATTAGGGTTACAAAAGTGTGGTACATCGGACATTAATATTTCAGTGACCATCGTTTTATGGTCCCAGTGATTTAAGCATATTGTACCGCGAAAGTTTTGTGACCCATATTACATTCTCAAAGAGCATTTCATAGCATAACCTTATTACATTCTGCATTACTGTTATTACCTACAGCACATAGACAATACTGTGTTCCGAGCATATCTCCGAATGTTAAACATAAACACAGGCCATTAAAATACATAACTATCAACTCTTCACCATACAGTATTGCCAGACACTAAGGCACTTATCATACGTGCTGGCCTAACACGATTTTATGCTCTGGCTGTACATGTTTCTAAATGGAGGAGAGAGAATCGATCCCAACGCCAATATATTAAAACTGTTGAAAGATATCATTAATAGATCCACAAGTGACGTAGACAAATATCATCTGATAAGAAAAAAAAAAGAAAAGAAAAGAAAATGGGTGCAAATGAGACCAAACGTCAAGTGCCAATGGTCTGTTTGTTGCAGAGAAAACTATGGTCATGATATCTAACACTTGAGATAAAGATAAGGACTGCAGAAGAAAAGAAGGCTCCTCCCGCCCAGGAAACCTTGGAATTATTAGATAATGATTAGAGCAGCTCATGGCAGTGTCAAGTAATTCATCGTCATCATCTTCATCTTCTTCCTTTCTTCTTCTTCTTCTTTTCTTTCTTTCTTTCTTCTTCTTCTTCTGCTTATTTTCATCTTTTCTTATCCTCCTTTTTCTTCCTCTTTTTTTCTTCTTCTTCCTGGTAGCTATTGCCAGGCATATTTGTGATACTCTATCAGTATCTAAAAAAAAAAAAAAATGCCACATGAGCCTTCTCAACCGCGGTCGTTGACAACTCCTCAAATGTCGTCAGGAAGATCAAAGTGCCTGGGAAAATTTTTCAGAAAAAAATACAATGACACAATGTAAAGCCTTTTAGTCCGACGACGTCTCGGTACTGTTCTTGCCATGTCTGGATAGTTTCATTTAATGTGGAGTGCCTCTCTTATTGTAGGCTATGTCTAACTCCTATGATTTAAGGAGGCAGGTCTGGAGATGAATAAAATCGTCCTGAAATAGCATAATAGATTAAAGAAACACTAGCTTGCCACCATTCCCGAGGGAATGCAAGATCGCCTCCACGCAGATACAGTACACTGACATGGTTCTGTTCAAACTTTCTGAATGATTAATAAAAGAAATACAAAAACATAGTATCTCAAAATCTATGTATTTATGAGGTTTGATATTTGATCCCAAAAATTCATTTAAAAATACTTGAATAAAAACAAACACGTTTGGTGTCACTGTGTCAAAGAACAGATGTGCTAAGCTTGAAGCGAACTGACGAATACTGTATAGCAGTGGCGTTAAGATGAAAAGAAGAGTTTGGTAGAGAGAAGAATATTACGGAGGAAATATAGAAGCTCTCGACACTTTGATTTAGAGACCTGAAAAGTTACCACAGTGAAGGGCTATGAGAACAGTACACAGACCCAAAAACAAGAAGCAGTGCCAAGGCACAGCAAACCCGTCCCCTGCAGTCATTTCAGTGCTGACATATAGACACAACAGGATGTCTAGTCAAAGATGTCACATATCAGATTTGGAGTAAATCGGGTGAAAACTGACGATTCTATGCCCATTTGAAATTTTTGGCCCGACCCACCTGACATTGACCCCCTACCGCTAACTGAGGAGTGGCCCCCCTGATGTAATGAAACATGTTATAGGATGCAGATTTGAAAGACGCATCTTTAGGTTTTGGTTTCATGTCGATATGATGAATTTGAAAGGCTTTATGGCGAGAAAAAAAATCTTTTTTTTACCTTTTTTGGGCCTACAGCCTTGGCCTTGGCCCAATTTGGCCCAGAATTTAATCAAATGATTAGAATGTCATAGCCCACCATCTCTGTAATTTTAGTGAAAATCGCACCAGTAGTTTTCACGTAAAGTTAACAGACAGACAAACAAACAGACAGACAAACCGAGTGAAAACAATACCCGTTCCCAAGCCCCTCCGGGGCGGGGACTGGAAATAACTTACTACTTACACAAAAATCTTACAACCTTGGTGGCAGCTGTGTCACTGAGTTGACTGAAGTAGAGTCTGTGTTTAAGCACGTCCTCCCACACTGTGCATGCCACTGAGTTGAAGAAGGAGGACAAGGAGCTGACGGGATGAAATAATTTAAGAACGTACTGTCAGAAATAAAAGTTCACTTAATATTTCCCCTCCTACTCACTTTCCTAGCTCATATCCTTATGCTGAAAATGGCTTCCCCCCCCCAGACAATTATCTTTAGGGCTGACTAATATTCCTAAACGAAGATGGATTTATTTTTTTTCTTTCCATAGACGGTTTTATTCGGCATGCTTTATCAGAGAGGAAAATGGCTTACACGTGTAAAGAAAATGCAGTGGAACAGCAGAGGAAATTATGTCACTAACTGTACACTCGTGATCCATTGTCTCTAATCATCCTCATATCGTAATCCTAGGCTAAAAAAGAAGCCGCAGGGAAGTGTTCTGACGGAATGAAGATTTTTTATCAGCAGTTACATTTTTTTTTCTGGACTACGCATTGTGAATGGTTCATTGGACAGTCTAGCTTAGCTTCGAACTAACTACTGTACCCCGAGTATACTGTATATTATGTGTTCAGTCACCACGGCGAGGGGATACAACCGGATAATTCTATTCAACTTTAGAGAAACTTTTAAAGGGAAAGAGTTCAATATTACTTGAACTAACCCTTCTATATAACAGGCCTTCCCAAAGTTTAATGAAAAGGACACAAGTGCAGCCAAAACCTTACGTTACCTCATTCACGGCGCTGACATTGCAAAACAAGGCATTGTTTTGTGTCAAACTATGGCCACAATTATCCTTCACCGAAGATTAGGATTGAAGGGTATTTAAAAACTATAGTTCACTAGTACACAGTCAGACTAGAAATAGTCTTGAGGTTCATTGTCATTTTACATCTTGAAATAATGGATGAAGTGCTTTAAACCATTGTACCTTATGTTCCACTCACTCTCCTAATACTGATTATTATCAAGACATTAGTTAAGTAGTTCTGACATCAACTCGAGGTTCTAGTCACTAGGGTTTGTCCAGAATATGCCCGACTTGCCTTCAAGAAGTCCGTCAAGTTCATTTGAAAACGGCGTCTTAAACAGAGTGGCTACAAAAGTACTAGGGAAAAACAAGATATCTTAGTGAACAGCTTAGCCTCTAGTATCAGAAACCGTGCTTTTAAATGTATTTTAGTTGCCTTTTGTAATATTATCCATTCATGCTGCATGACTGAAATATATCATCATCAAGACCTCCTTTACCACCTTAGGGCAGAGTGAGAAGTAGCAACATCCAGACAGCCTAAATGTGCCTAACCTAATGGGCCACGCTTCCATTCACTCACCATTCAAGCCCCCAGAATCCTAGCTCTATCTGATAAACCAAAAACATTCACCACGTTCTGTAGTTTAGTATAAATGTATCCGATAGAGTCAATCCGGGCGCTGTCATGTTAAAAAGGGGTGCCAAATCCCTGATCATCCACTTCTTCTCGTAACATACATCCAGCTAGTACTTGCCCGGGCAACCGAAGCCACTCCAAGGTTCTCGGGCCCCGTGAGGGGCCGGGGTGGTTTGCGGCGGTTTGTCCTCCATGCTGTCCTCCTCCTCAGCTTCGACAGCCACAGGGTAGACTCCCTGCGGAGACGCCACCTCATTTTCGCCGAAGCCTCCACAAACCCACACCAGCCATTACACTACATGGCAGCACATTCACACACACTAAGGAACATCAGAACAACACCCAGCGCACGATATCATATACAAAGTTATCTCTCCCCCCTCGCCCACCTCACACCAGCTTCCAGAAGCATATCCATACTCAAATCGCTCGCCGCTCCATTCAGCCACTTAAAGATAACACACAGCTACGTGCACGGCCTCCTGATATCCACCCTTCTGAATCCTATCTCCCTCGAGAGGACAGAGTCCACCTAGACAGGCTGAGATGTGGGCATTATCCAGCCCTCTTGTGTTACCAGAAGAGGCAGGATGACACCGTCGCTGACGTCTGTCCAGGATGCAACACAGCATCCCATACTATTAAGCACATTATGGAAGACTGCATTGCACACAAACACTGTGCCAACAACAAAACACAATTCTTGAGAGTTCTGTGAGAAAACCCGGTCTCGGCCGTGGCCTTCCTTTGGGACTCGGAGCTGTTCGGCCAGGCTGACTAGGGAACAACAACAACAACAACAACAACATCTACTACTACTACTTCTACTACTACTATGTCAGGGGGAAAATGAAAAATGCGCTCATGGACGCTAGGAATAACTATCGTGTTGATTATCACGAGAGAATCGACTCGTGAAATCAAAGTGGCGATTTCACTTTTATGCTGGCTTACTTCGCCTATTCTCTGGAGTCGAGAATTTATAGACTTTCTCAACAGTACACAGCAGAGACTAAACGCTCAGCGGACTGTATTACTGTACTGTTGGCCTCTGAGAAAGTTAGTTCACCCCTTATCATTCAATAATAATAATAATAATAATAATAATAAACAGGATCTTGGCTGAGCCAGACTCCCAGCTGGCACAAAGGATTGAAGAATTAATACCAAGAGCTGGCCTAAGTACCAGTCGTGATTAATATAAGGAGTTGCGCTAACTTGGAGTAGCAAAAGTGTACTAAATATATGGGGAAATCAAACACGACTGTTACACATAACAAAGCTCAAGAAAACGAACTGTAAATTATTAATTACAAGAAAATAAATTAATGTTATATGAATCTATTCAAATTCAAAGAAAGGGAAATGCACTCACTCAAGCACTCAGACAAATAGCTAAATAGCCTTAAGCCTAGGAAAAACAAAAGAAATACTAATCAGTAGAGACGAGACCATCGCTGCTCTAGCCGACCACCAAGTTGGTGGAAGATTCGGGAAAACGCCAGGAAATCTATCCACATTTGGTATCACAAACCCGCTCTTCGTGACTGCTAAGGAACGACTGACTGTGTTTGAGTGTCCAACGTAAGGGACGTGTGAAAGAGGCGTGGCCAACTAACGGCTAGGGAGGCAAGTGGAAAGAAATGACAATTCGGAAATTATCGCTCAGAGGAATGCACTATATGTACGTAAAGACAATCACTCGCGAAAGAATGACGAAAGTTTTGAAAATTTGATGCAAATACAAGTACACGAGTGGACGGTTAAGAGAATGGCGAATTCTCACGGACTTCAGTACTATTCATCGTTCCTACAAATCACTCGATGTCACGATTTACGATACATAATTTCACGATGTAGAAAATTCGTGACATACTACTACTACTATTACTACTACTACTACTACTACATTCATCAAGCCAGCTTGATCTCTTGTCAGTCCCCTAGCCTCACCAACTTCCGTACCTCTCTTCCTCACACATTCATCCATCATATCCCTCCAGCTTCTCCTTGGCCTACCTCGCCTCCTCCCTCCTTCACATTCGCTCAGATATACCTTTTTCACCATTCTATTGTTATCCATTCTCATCACAAGATCATACCATCTCAGTACACTCTCTTTGATTCTGGTGTCCACAGACTTCCTCACTCGACATCTTTCACGAATCACATTATTTCGTATCCTATCCACTCTCTAAAATATAAATTTAATGTAATTTCCGTTCGGTAACAGACACTATAAAGCTATGAGTATATTTAATCGTCTGGAAGTAGAAAACCAATGTTCAAAAAAAAAAAAAAGCAGAATCTCCGAGAGGCAGAATTTACACTCACCATGGGACAACAATAAAGACAGGGAACACAAAGGAGCCACGCATAAAACCATAATGTTAAAAGAAGTTATCGTCTGAAATGCCTAATTCCATCACTCCCCTCTTTTTTTTTCATTTTTTTTTTTTTTACTTTATCTTCCTTCCACCTAAAAGTGTATTCACCACAGTAGAGACTATTCAAACTAAAGGAGCTGGATATTGATTAAATGACCTCTCTCACTGCTAACATTTCGTTCCAAGCTAAATACACTGTGTAGTAACAGCAAGAACTGGATATGCAATGTGCCCAAATTTTTTTGGAATAAGATGGAATGACAATCATGCGCACATAAAAGCATCTCACACCAATAGCTACGTTAATCATGCTGCGTACAGTTATGCGTACAAAGCATATGATGACGCTCAGCTTATTTGGTGGAGTAATTCACACCAGAACCTGTGCTATGTGGCGCATTTAGTGTAGTTGTTGGTAAGATTTACCTCAATGAGTAAGAATCGTATTATAAGTGGCATTAGATGTATGAAAACTCCTCTTCCTTAACGATTTATTTTGCAATTTACACCTTAAAATCCACGTGTATGTTGCTGATGTAAGCGATGTAAATGGCTTAATTATATAAATAATATAAAAGGGATGTTTAGGTGCAATTTGTGAACCACATAATAAATGAAGAGATGCTACGAACCCACCTAAACGGATTAAAGTTGGGATCTCCAAGGTCAAGTTTAGACACTCACCTGAGGACAGCACCGCAGACAGCGGCCACGAACACTCCAGAGGCACCAGGCACCTGACGCAGCTTGTCCATCAGCAGGTAAGGCAGGATCTGGCCCAATATTTAGGAAGGGTTTTATGGTATACTACTCTAGGTGGCCTATTACAACTTCCTCTCCTGTACACTTTACCTTCTATTGATACGTTATATATTATAAAATACAAGAGTAAAGTGTAATAGCAATAATAAATCCACAAGAAAATAGTGTTAAGAAAACATTCGATCCTGCCTGAAATACGACCCCAAGCAAAAGATATGCAGAGTAAGCAAATCAACTGAGCAGACATATATAAATTTAAAACACATCCTCAAGTACCATTCTTTATCCACCACTCAGACTGGAAAAACACCAAAAATTTCTATGACTTACTCTGAATACACACATCACTCTTTTTCTTACAAGTAACTTCTTTGCCAAGGCACCTTGTGAACTCAGTGCGTTAAAAACACTCACAGGCAATACCTGCGAAAAGAGTCTCTGAATGCAGTCTATAAACAGGTCATTTAAACGACAATAAATTTTGCTAATCCTTGAGACACAACTTTATCTAACACATACACGGGTAAGTTACAATAAACACACACAAAAAGAAAAAAAAATCGGATGTCAAGAGGATACACTAGCACCAAGGAAATGCCACTTACATTCAGAAACAGAAATATTTCTAACAGGCTCATAGAGTGCAAGAGGCCTACAGTTCTCTGTTTTCAGCTGCCGTTTGGCTGCCCTACCTCTAATTCACACCTCTCTCTCGCTTGCATCACACTACAGCATGCCTCAATCTCATCCTTGCTTTCGCACATCCCCTTTCCCCCTCCACCTTACTCGTATATATTTTTTCTAGATACCGGTACTATCTGTCTATCTAATGCCAGACGTCATAATCCCACAAGGAGTGTCCACAAACAAATGCCTTCCATGTTGTCCTGTCCCCTGCCATTTCACTGCCCTGCTCCCAGCTTTCACCCACCTCTCTCATATACTTCTCCACTCCATCCCTACATCTCATCCTTGGCCTCCTCCTACCCCCCCCCTTCCAAGTCACTCACATACATTCCCCTCGTTAATGTTTCGTTCTCCATCCTCTATACATGTCCAAACCACCTCCTATTGCTTTCTCCTAATGCTTTCTGTCACATCCACATTCACATTACAACGCATCTTCACTTCATTCGTCGGTCTGTCTCTTCATGTAAGTCTACATGCTCACCTCAAATAACTCATTTCCCCTGCTCTCACTCTTGACTTCTGTCCTTCCAGCCAGGTTCAAGCTCTACTTCCAAACGTTAGAGCTGATACCACAATATTGTCATGCAGCTAATTTCTTACTTCCATGCTCACTTCCTGCTTCTTATCACTGCATTCAATGAACCAGCAACTCTTCTTCCTTATTGTACAATATCAAGCACTTCATCCTCCAGACTTCCATTCTTACTCATCACACTACCCAAGTACTTAAATGCAATTACATTTTCCATTTCCTCATCATACAGCCTCACTGTACATCCAGTGACTTCATGTCACTCGAAGACCATAACTTTACTCTTCCCTACATTCACCATTAAAATCCGTTTACTACATACTATTACAAACTCATTCACCAAGCCTTCCAGTTCCTATTCGTCTTCATTTAACAGTATAGTATCATATGCAAACAACAGCACAGGGAGTTTCCAAACGCTACCCTAGATACACCTATCGAATAAAAAATATATATATATAATAATAAACAAGAGGACACTCAGTGAAAAGCATCACTCAGACAAGAGCAACGTAAGTTCCAAACCGCTGTTCGTATTGGGTTAGGTTTTCGTATCGGAAGTCTCTCTTGAGCTGAATGATAATACCAGTTAGTAGCAAGAGTACCTAACAAAAACGATCCCCATATTGAAGGAATTCAACAGAAGAAATTCTGTCGGCTCTATGAGCAAAGATAAAAATATGAATCTGCAACCTCAGACATAACTATCTTTTTCTATTCCAGTTGACTAAAGTTGTTTTAACTCCTCTTCTTCACAGAATTATTTAGCAAATTGCACACCGCTATCCTTTTCTACATTTTCAATGAGGGTTATACAGTATCTACATTTGAGTGAAATGAACAGAACACAATTGAATACCGCCCAGTCCCGACCCCTTTTTTACCCACAACACCCCCAGAACCCGACCGATTTTCAACTTGTCTTTTTTTGCTCAAACCTTCGCTTTTGGTGAGAAACATCGAAAATTCAGCGAGAAAGCGCTCATATGAACGGAAAAATATACTAAACAGGTAAGAGATCCCTCACCTGACTACCGTTTTTTATCATGCCGCGCTCCATAAAATACGATCCCATTCCGAGGAAACTTAACCAAAACCACACAGCCTCGTAGATATTTATTTATATGGTACGAATTTATGTAGTAAAAGAGTATATTGCTTTTCACACAATAATATAGGCGATATAAGCGTTGTTCCCTTACTAAATACATCAACATATTGCACTTAACTTGGCGATGTAACCTCCTCATTACTTGTTCATTATTAATTCTGGTGCCACATATTCTTTGTCCTCCACATCAGGAATCACTTTCGCCTTGAATTTCGTCGTCAGAGAGACCGTAGTGCTACGTGTCTTTACTGGCCAGGTCATTGCTAGCAGGTGAGTTGCGAGAAAATCGCGCATCCCCCGAGGGGGGGGGGGGGTTGAACAGGGTCAGTCAGTGTTGCCACATGGCTGGGGGTAGAGGAAGATCTCCCACATATGCCTACCAAAAATCACCCGCGAATCTTGAAAAATGTGCAAATGACGAATTTTGCAATTGACTGACCTATGATGCACGTCGGTGGGTCTCAGCGTGAACAAAAGTTGTGACGCGCATCGTAAATTAGGGGAACTGGGCGGGTTTAAATCTAAGTGAAAAAAGTTGCTAAGGTGATCTTTGTCGGAACTTTCATTCTTTTTCCTTTCTAGCAGCAGCAGCAGCAGCAGCAGCAGAGGCAAAAGTAGTAGTAGTAGTAGCAGCAGCAGCAATAGTAGTAGTAGTAGTAGTAGTAGTAGTAGTAGTAGTAGCAGCAGCAGCAGCAGCCTGGATTAACATTGTTACGAAGGGTGATTTGCCAGTTAGGAAGTCGAGAAGCATCTCACTGATTTTAGATGTTTACCGTGGGCTGGTTCCGGTACGAGTTAGAGTTGCCAGTTTGCCTGCTGTTAGTGAGCATAGTTATTTCGTAAGTTATGCATAAATTTTTATGCTCTTTTTCTCCATAATGTTTTATTTACGTAACTGTTCGTTAAACTATGTAATTTAATTTAAGTTTGGTAATTGATTTAGAGTGTTATGTAATGTAAGAAGACTGGCATATTTTGGTTGTCTCTTAGTTGGCAACTGTTAACTGTCGCACCGTCGAGTTCGTGCTATAAGTTTCCTGAATAATGCGAGCTTATATAAGGAAGGGGATGAGACACTAGCAGTTTTTAGGTTTAGTTGGGCCTAAGTCAGTATGAGTGAAGTTTAGTTGGGTGTAGTGCAGTGTCAGTGAAGTATGTATATTTTCGGTACTTGCAAAAGCAGTGAAGTGTTGTTGGCAAACACAGAAGAGTTGTAGAAGGTCTATAGTTTTGGTACTTGTGAAAACAGTGAAGTGTTGTCAAGCGTTAAATGTAGTAACTGCAAATAGTTGTCATGTATTAAGTGTAATAACAGTGAAGTGTTGTCGAGTATTAAGTTCAATTGCAGTTAATGAAGTTTGTATAGCTCTAGTGCTTGTGAGAATAGTGAAGTGAAGTTGGAAAGCATTAAGTGGAGTTATTTGGAAAATAAAGATAGTGAACTTTAACCCCTTAACCGCGGGTCGTCACTTTCGTGACGGTCGGGTGGAATGGATCATACCGCGGGGAATCACTTAAGTGACTCTGTGTTATTTTTAATTCCCCTGGGCTTTCAGCTTGTGACTTGTATCATCTATCTGCACTGACAATGTCCAATAATAGTCAGAGCTGCTAATGTCATCAGTGCTCCCATCCATTGTTGACAATTTAGCCATTTTCCCCCATTCTAGACTCCCCTTCCTACCTCCTCCCCTCCATTACCCTCTCGCGACGTCTGCTCAGCCGCTCTTTGCGTAAATCTTCCCAGGATTTTTCTACTGTTTCCATCCATCGAAATGAGCCCTATGCCCTATTTTTATACAAAATAATATGCAGTATATATATATATATATATAATAAGGTAACTGATAGTGCCATACACCTGGAATTGGCTAATTATCACTTTGCAACATCCAACCTGCACTCGTTCGCTAATTTCCCCTGCTTTTTTTTTTCCCGTGAAATATGCCGTATGAGCTACTCTCGTAATATAAATGTATATAAGAAAGGAAGGGAGAAGCCTGAGTGATATTTATATTCACCTGGAACTACCTAATTTATATGTATTGTCTAGATTTCCTACGACTTATTACTTAGCATATACAGTAGCAGCTGACATTTTCAACTCTTTGCTACCAAGATACAGCCAGTTCGCTCTCGTCCTTCTCTGTGAAACGACGTCCGTCCATTTCTGCCGCTTTTGCGCCTATTATAAAAGGCCCTGTGACCTCTACCCCTAATAAACATCGTATGGGAAGCGGTAAAGGACTGTAGATATATACAAGTGTAATAAAGAACTAGAAATAATAAAGTGTGAGTGAGGATATCAGTAGAAATGACAGAACACCAGTGGCGAATTAGCGGGAGTGGGAGGCTCGTACGTGCTCGTATTTTACATTGCTTTCACCGTGTTTTTTTTTATATGAATTCCAAACTGCTTGGAAATCATTGAATAGTGTTTCTAGTGATAATATCTGGCAGTGGTATTCAGATTAGGGGATGTCGGAAAGTGTAAAGTGGAGTCTTAGTTACCCAACTTCAGAAGTCTCCACAAGTCCTACGGTAGAAAACGAGTGCTAAAAAAACATCCCAGGAGAAAGCTGAAGGTATGTGCCATAAGCATATGTGAATATAATATTCTAGGACTAACAACTAATTTTTGGCAAATATTTTTAAAAAGTCAGTCGGAGCGCAAATATCCTGGCGGGAATGGCACGGAAAACCTCTGACAACCTCGCGGTGTAGGGGTTAAGAAGCCAGTGTTTATCTTCGTCTCAGCTGATCTTGTGTGCTGTACACCTAAAGGCTGACCATAGGAAGAATGGCTCGCTGGGCAACATCCTTCCTATACCGAACTACTGCTGTTGGAGCCTGTGGCAGTGTGGGACTTTGGACGTGACACTGGTGTCAGGAGTGGGATAATTTAGGTGCTGCAGTGAGTCTAATCTTCGACATGGAGGAAGGTGGTGTGCAAACAAGATCTCGAGCTGGGCAGGAGGAGGAGGTGACCATGGCTGCGATGATGAAGTTATTACAAGCTTCACAGAAAGAGTTAATACAGGCACAAACTAAAAAACTCAAAAAAGGATGGAAAGAACTCAGGAATGAAGTCAAGGCACAGAGCCAACAACTACAGGTACAATGTGAAGAACAGAAAGAAGAACAGAAAGTGCTCAGGAAGGAAATTAAAGAACAATTACAGGCACAGAACGAAGAACAGAAAAAATGACATGAACAGCTTCTGGAGGCATAACAGTAGCAGCAGAGTGAAGTGCAAATGAGATTGCAGGGACAGCTAGATGCTCGCATGGGGGAAATGAAGGAAGAACAGCAACAGCTTAAGGAGGAAGGAGATGCCAAGCTAGAGCAGCAGAAGTATGAGATCAGCAATGGTGTGACCGACTGCAGACAGCATGTAGATAGCCAGTTGAAGCCTGTAGTTGATCATGTGAAGAAGACTGGTGAGAGGATTGAGGTTGTAGAGAAATATTGTACTGCTGAATCTCAGGCTAGTGTACAGGGAGCATGTGGGGGGAGTGGACAGTGTATGGTGAGTCTTAATGGATCCCGGGCATCTAGAGGTGGCATTGGAGGGTTGAGTAATCAGAGTGCAGAGACTTTGAGTCCTGGCCATATTTGTGATGCTCCGATTTCTTGGCCCCAAACTAGTGAGGTGCGTGGCGAAAAGAAGCCTCAGGAATTTGATGGTGGAGTGTCCTGGGAAGCTTGCCGTGCACAGCCTGAGTTATCTGTGGATCGGAGTGGTTGGGATGATGGGCGGAGGGCAGTACAGCTTGCTGCTGGCCTTGGGGGTGCCACAATGGAGATTCTGGACCAGATGTCAGTGATGGAGGGGGGGCAGTTGTCAGTCCCTGGTGGAAGTGTTGCAGTACAGGAATGAAACCATGTGCTGGACTAAGGTTTGCAGGGCGGGGTTCCGGAGTTGTGTGCAGGCTCGAGGAGAATCGCTACAGCAGCTTGCTCGTGACCTGGAGAGTATGGCATACAAGGCGTACCCTGGAGCTGCACCTAACCTGTTGACTATTCTTCTGAGAGACCAGTTCATCGATGCCCTTGACAGTGCAGAATTGAAAGTGCAAGTGAGGCAGGCACAACCAAGAGGCATGCAAGAGGCACTTGTCAGTGCTCTGGAATTTGAGTCCGATATCAGGTCAAGTACATCCACTTTTCAGACAAGTCATGGTGCAGGATTCAAAGCAAGGAAGGGGCAAGTATGTGAAATGGAAAACTTTGAGGGAAGTTGCTGGTACTGTGGAGAGCCAGGACAAAGAAAAGAGGACTACTACATGTGGAAGAGGAAACAGGAGAAGATCAGAGGAAGTTGCTGGTATTGTGAGGAGCCGAGACATCGGAAGGTGGATTGCAACAAGTGGAAGAGAGAACAGGAGGACCAAGCAACGGAAGTGCAAGAGGATGGTGACAGTTTCCCAAGGAAGGAAGTGAATCAGGAAGACGATCAAGACCTTCCAGGAGAAGTGGACTGCGTGGAGGAGCAAGGACGTCGTCAGAAGCAGATCAAGACCTTCCAGGAGGGGTGGACTGTGTGGAGGAGCAAGGACGTCGTCAGAAGCGGCACAGAAGACATGATAAGTTGAAAGATTATTTTGTGTATAGTAAGATGATTCATTAGGATTAATGTTTATGTTTGTATATCCTGTGTAGTTTTGTCGGGACGACAAAGATCTAGGGAGGGGGTAGCGTTATGAAGGGTGATTTGCCAGTTAGGATGTCGAGAAGCATCTCACTGATTCTAGACATTTACCGTGGGCTGGTTTCGGTACGAGTCAGAGTTGCCAGTTTGCCTGTTGTTAGTGAGCGTAGTTATTTCGTAAGTTATGCATTAACTTTTATGCTCTTTTTCTCCATAATGTTTTATTTACGTGATTGTTCGTTAAACTATGTAATTTAATTTAAGTTTGGTAATTGATTTAGAGTGTTATGTAATGTAAGAAGACTGGCATATGTTGGTTGTCTCTTAGTTGGCAACTGTTAACTGTCGCACCGTCGAGTTCGTGCTATAAGTTTCCTGAATAATGCGAGCTTATATAGCAGTTTTTAGGTTTATTTGGGCCTCAGTCAGTTTGAGTGAAGTTTAGTTGGGTGTAGTGCAGTGTCAGTGAAGTGTGTATATTTTCAGTACTTGCGAAAGCAGTGAAGTGTTGTTGGCAAACACAAAAGTGTTGTAGAATCTCTGTATATTTTCGGTACCTGTGAAAACAGTGAAGTGTTGTCAAGCGTTAAATGTAATAACTGCAAAGCGTTGTCAAGTATTAAGTGTAATAACAGTGAAGTGTTGTTCAGTATTAAGTGCAAAATAACCCCTTAACCGCGGGTCGTCACTTCCGTGATGCTCGGGCGCAATGAATCATACCGCGGAGCATCACTTTTGTGATTTTGTGTTGTTTTGAATTCGCCCGGGCTTTCAGGTGGTGCCTTGTATCATCTATAAGCACTGCCAATGTCCAACAATATTCAGAGCTGCTAATGTCATCAGTACTCCCATCCACTGTTGACAATTCAGCCATTTTCCCCCATTCTAGACTCCCATCCCTACCTCCCCTCCATTACCCTCTCGTGTCGTCTGCTCAGCTGCTCTGCGCTAAGTAAATCTTTCCCAGATTTTTCCACTGTTTTCATCCATCGAAATGAGCCCTATGCCCTATTCTTATACAAAATAATATATCTATAAAAAAAAATAAGGTAATTGATAGCGCCATACACATGGAATTGGCTAATTATCACTTGGCAACATCCAAACTGCACTCGTTCGCTAATTTCCCCTGCTTTTTTCCCTGTGAAATATGCCATATGAGCTATTCTCGTAATATAAATCTATATAAGAAAGGAAGGGAGAAGCCTGAGTGATATTTATATTCACCTGGAACTACCTAATTTATTATGTATTGTCTAAATTTCCTACGACATATTTCTTAGCATATACATTAGCAGCTGACATATGCAACTGTTGGCTACTGAGATCAGGGTTGCCAAAACGCGAAAATATCGTCTGCTATGCGGGTAAAACAGTCCACGGAGCTGCACACTAAATTTGGGTGAGGACGCGGTAACCACACCCTCACAAATGCGGATGAAACCATCCGCATCCCTTAATATACGCAATTTTAAGTCGAATGTATAATAAATAACCTTATATCCCTTAATCTTAGTAGTATTATTATACAGAGCATTTTGCATATGGGTAACCTTTGAATAAATATGCGACAAAATGTATGATGCAGTCATATCCTTCTGATAGGTTTTGCAGCTGTTACTGCTGCACGAGGTTACGTTGCCTTTGAGCCGTCCCACTGCATAATTGCGTCTGTTCAGCACCACAGCAGAGAATAACTCTTTCCTATGGGCTTTGTTATTCATTTTAGATTCTTATTGGCAGAGGTTTGGCAGTTTATGGGTATACTGTATCGTTACTTATCATGTTGAGTACATAAGAAACACT
>JAGKTI010019932.1:0-16659 GCA_018397915.1 Birgus latro | reverse complement strand
AAATAAACTTCACTCAAACTGACTGAGGCCCAACTAATCCTTCCTACCTAGTGTCTCATCCCCTTCCTTATTTATATAAGCTTGCATTATTCAGGAAACTTCTAGCACGAACTCGACGGTACGACAGCTAACAGTTGCCAACTATGAGACAACCAAAATATGCCAGTCTTCTTCCATTACATAACACTCTAAATCATTTACCAAACTTAAATTGAATTACATAATTTAACGAACAGTCACATAAATAAAACATATGGAGAAAAAGAGCATAAAAAATAATGCATAACTTACGAAATAACTACGCTCACTAACAACAGGCAAACTGGCAACTCTGACTCGTACCGATACCAGCCTACCGTAAACAGGAATCACCGAGAAGGTTCTCGAACACCTATCCCCCTTCGTAACACTACCCCCTCCCTAGTTCTTTGTCGTCCCGAAAAAATTGCACAGTATATACAAACATAATCAATCCTAATGAAACATCTAACTATACAAAAAATCCTTTAACTTATCAGGTCTTCTTCTGTGTCGCTTCCGACTATGTCGTTGCTCCTCCACACAGTCCACTCCTCCAGGGGGGTCTTGGTCCTTTTCCTGATTCACTTCTTCCCTCAGGAAACTGTCACCATCATCTTGCACTTTAGCTCCGTGTCCGTGATCCTCCTCAACATCCTCGGCTGCAGGAGAGCATGATCCCTCGGAGACGCCCCAGCTGTACTGTCCTGGGCCATGGTACTGCCACAGACGATTCACATGTACCACCTTAGGGCGAGACTTCCTGCCTCCCCGAATCCGATACATTATGTCTGACAGGCGGTCCAACACAATGTAAGGCCTGTCCCATGGGCTCTGCAGCTTCGGTGACTGTCCCTTCTTTCGCTGTGGATTGTATAACCAAACTTGATTGCCATCCTTAAAGTTCAGTTCACTTGCCTTGGTATCAATTGTCACCTCTCTTGAAAACTTAAGGGCTCCTCGCACTTGATGTATCTCAGCCAGCCCTTCTTGAAGGTGCTTCGCATAGTTGGTGGTGTCTGTAGGCAGCTCTTCACCAGGTGGTCTTCCCATTAACAAGTCAACGGGTAAGCGCAACTCGTGGCCCAAAATCAGTTTTGCAGGGGTGTAGCCAGTAGACTCATGGGATGCAGAACGGTATGCCATCAACAATGCAGGTAAATTCTGGTCCCATTCTGTTTGTCCATCTATGCAGTACTTGGCCAGTTCTTGTCCCTGGGTCCAGTTGAATTTCTCCACCATCCCATCTGACTGTGGTCTTGGTGGGGTCGTCCTGATCTTCCTGATCCCTAATAACTGGCAGCACTCACGGAACACAGCAGACTCAAAGTTTCTACCCTGGTCTGAATGTAGCTCTTGTGGCATCCCAAAACGACAGAAGTGGTCAACTAACACCTGAGCAACAGCCGCAGCCTCTTGATCAGGGATGGCATGGGCTTCTGGCCACTTTGTGAAGTAGTCCATCGCGACACGTATGTATCGGTTTCCTCTTTCCGTGAGTGGCAAAGGTCCAGCAATGTCCACTGCAACTCTTTCCATCAGCGCACCCACTTGGTACAGCTGAAGAGGGCTGCACCCACATTTCTTGGGTCCCTTCTTGGCACAGCACACATCACAGGCCCGACACCACTCTTCAACATCCTGACGCTTGCCAATCCAGCAGAACCTCTGTCGCAGCCGGCTTAGAGTTTTCTTCACTCCCAGGTGCCCACTGGTGATCTGGTTATGGACTCATCCAAGATCTCTGACCTCATCTTCTTTGGAACCACCAGTTGCCAATACTTGCTGAGGCCATCGGGTGTCTCCCACTGACGTTCCAGTAGTCCGTTATTCAAACAAAGAAGGTCTCACTGACTCCAGTAAATCTTGGTTGTGGGGCTCAACATGGAAACTTCTTCCCAAGATGGTCGCACTGTACTCCGCTGCAGCCACTCTATAACTGGCCGTAAATCTGCAACCCCCACCTGCATCCTCTTTAGGTCTGCTTCATCTGACGTTGGCCCTGTCACTGCAGAACAGCTGCATTTCTTACTATGATCTTACTTTTTACTACACTGCCGGCATTCCAGATCACAAGGCTGACAACTCAAACCGTCAGCATTGCCATGTACCCGCCCAGGACGGTGCTGCATTTCATAATTGTCCTGGTCTAGCTTCCCAAGCCAGCGTGCCAGTTGTCCTTCTGGATTCTTTAGCGTTTTCAGCCACTTGAGTGCTGCATGGTCAGTCCTGATGATGAAGTTTGATCCATACAGGTAGGGATGAAAGAAATCAAGGCTCTTCATCACTGCCAAGAGCTCCTTACGGGTCACACAGTAGTTCCGGTCTGGTGGGCTGAGCTTCTTGCTGTAATATGCTACCACATATTCTTTTACAATCTTCTTCTGTGACAGGACTCCACCAATACCATGGTCACTAGCGTCACAGTCCAAGATAAATGGCTGACTCCGATCAGGGTAAGGCAATACTGGAGAACTTGCCAATGCATGTTTGAGTTCGTCGAAGGATTTCTGAGTCTCTGCTGTCCATGCAAACTTTTGTCTCTTCCCCAACAGCTTGTGCAGAGGTGCAGCTATCGTCGCAAAGTCCTTGACAAAACGCCGGTAGTAGGTACACAAGCCAAGGAAACTCCGTAACTCCTTCACACAAGTTGGAACCGGCCAGTTTTCCACAGCTGCCACCTTCTCCGGGTCAGTATGGATGCCGCTTTCACCTACAATGTGTCCCAGGTACTTTACTTCCTTCTGAAACAAGTAGCACTTCTTGGGGTTCAGCTTGAGGTGCACTGCGTAGATCCTGTCCAACACCCCCGACAGCCTCTCTAATTCCTGGTCGAAAGTCCGTGCAAACACAATTACATCGTCCAAATAGATGAGGGCCGTCTGCCAGTGCAGGCCTTCCAGTACGCGATCCATTAGATGCTCAAAAGTAGCTGGGGCATTGCATAGGCCAAAAGGCATCACCTTAAACTGCCATAAACACTGCCCTTATGAAAAGGCTGTCTTCTCTTTGTCCTCTGCAACCTTGACCTGATGATATCCTGCCTTCATGACTAGGGTGGAGAACCACTTGGCACCTGACAGAGCATCCAGGATGTCATCAATTCTTGGCAAGGGGTATGCATCCTTCACTGTCACATCATTCAGGGCTCGATAATCTACACAGCACCTTACTGAGCCATCTTTCTTCCTTACCAGAACCACTGCTGATGCCCAAGGACTGTTGGACTTTTCTATTACCCCTTGACTTTGGAGATTCTCCATCACCTTCTCCATTTCTTGCCGTTGGGCTGGCGCCATCCTCCGCGCTGGCTGTTTAATCGGGCGGTGATCCCCAGTGTCTATACTATGCTCCACCAGGTCAGTGCACCCCAGGTCTAGATCTCCAGTGGAGAAGACATTAGTGAACTTCGTCAGCAACTGCCTCAACTTCAGCACTTGTGAGCCATCCAGGCATTGGCTATTCCTAGAAAATAGGTCCTGCAGGTGGTCCGGCATGTACCCGTCTTCCTTGACTACGCTCCTTTTACAGGCCTTCCTCTGATGCCACTCAGGGTCCACCACCTGGCACAATCCCACAATTTCTCCCTCGTTGATCTTCTGTGGCTCACGGGAGAAATTGGCCACCACAACTGGCACTTCATCTGCACCTGTTTCCACCAGTGTTCTCCCCGACCATCACTCCGGCCTTCGTCTTTCACCGTATATTCGGCTCCACTACCCCAACACAGCTGTCAAAAGACCCACTCACCTTACACTGGAGCAACAGTTCTGATTTAGAGGGTATCACTGTAGTGCGAAGCGCCCTCACCTCACCACCAGAACTGGTATGTTTCACGGCTGTGACGGGAACCGACCTTCCTCGAACCTTCAGCTTCATGGAGCAGAAGTCCATGGACATCAGACAGTCAAGACCCAGAAGACAAGGATCCTCCATGTCGGCCACGTAAACTGAAAGAGTAGCCTCTTGCCCTGCCACTTCAATCTGGACATCCAGGGGTCCCCTCAGTTCCGCACAGTGCCCAGTTACGCCACACAGTTGTTCCAATGACTCAGGCAGATACTGATACTGATGATGCAACACATCAGGCCTCACAAAAGTCTGCTCTGAGGCCAAATGAATCACCAGGGAACACTTCTTTCAATCTATCCTTCCATCTATTCGCACACTGTCGATTGCTGTTCTCTTGCATTTTCGCGGCGGTGGGGCTACTTGGGACAAGCTGGCTACTGGCTGCCCCTTCACACCAGCCTCCACTAGTTTTCCGCTTCTTTCTGGTCTTCTGCAACCTTCTTATCATCCTTTTTCTTCTTCGGACACTCAGAACTGAAGTGGACACTGAGAACTGAAGTGTCCCACCTCACTACATATCCAACATGCTCTTTTTACAACTGAAGATTTCCTTGCACTACTCTGTTCTTGCTCCTTCTATTTGTGACAATCCTCCTTCTTGTGCCCCGGCTTCCTGCAGAACCAGCAACCTCCACTAGTCTTCTCCTGTTCCCTCTTCCACTTGCAGTAGTCCTCTTTTCTGTGTCCTGGCTTCCCACAGCACCAGCAACTTCCCTCAAATTTTTCCATTTCACATACCTGGCCCTTTCTTGCTTTGAATCCGGCACTACGACCTGTCTGAAAAGTGGACGTACTTGACCTGACATAGGACTCAAACTCTAGAGCCCTGGCAAGTGCTTCTTGCATGCTTCTGGGTTGTATCTACTTCACCTGCACTTTTAACTCTGCACTGTCAAGAGCATCGATGAACTGGTCCCTCAGTAGAATACCCAACAGGTTAGGTGCTGCTCCAGCGTATGCCTTATATGCCATACTCTCCATGTCTTGAGCAAGCTGCTGTAGGGGTTCTCCCCGAGCCCATACACGGCTCCGGAATCTTGCTCTGTAAACCTTAGCCTGTTACGTGGTTCCATATCTGCGCTCCAGCACTTCTACTAGGGACTGATAACTGTTCCTCTCCATAACTGACATCTGGCCCAGAATTTCCATTGCGGCACCCTTAAGGCTAGTAGCAAGGTGCACTGCCTTCTGCCTATCATCCCAGCCATTCTGATCCGCAAGCAACTCGAACTGTGCACAGTAAGCTTCCCAAGATACTCTACCATCAAATTCCTGAGGTTTCTTTTAAATTGGACCCCCATTGTAGTGACGCACTTCACTGGTTTGGGGTCTAAAAATTGGTGCATCATAATTAAGGCCAGGACTTAAAAATTCTACATTCTGTACATTCTGATTATTCAACCCTGTACTGCTACCTTTAGATGCCTGGGATCCGTCAAGATTCACCATACACTGTCCATTCCTTTCATATGCTCCCTGTACACTAACCTGAGGCTCAGCAGTGCAATGTTTCTCTACAGCCTCCATTTTGTCACTAATTACCTTCACAGGGTCGACTACATGCTTCAACTGACTACCTACATGTTGTCTGCACTCCACTATTTCCTCACTAATTGTCTTCAACTGGTCGTCTACATGCTGTTTACACTCCATCACATTATTGCTCACCTCATACTTCTGCTGCCATAGCTCGGCATATACCTCCTCTTTCAATTGTTCCTGTTCTTCCTTTATTTCCCCCATGAATGGATCTAGCTGCCCTTGCACCCTCAGTTGTACTTCCCTCTGTTGCTCCTGTAATAGCTCATGAAGCTGTTCATATTTTTTTTTTCTGTTCGTCACGTTGTGCCTCTAGTTGTTCTTGAAGTTTTTTCTGTCCTTCATCCTGTTCGTGTAATTGTTCTTGGAGTTTATTCTGTCCTTCATTCTGTGCCTGTAATAATTGTTCTTTGAGGTTTTTTTGTGAAGCTTGTAATAACTTCATCATTGCAGCCAAGGTCACCTCCTCCTCCTGCCCAGCTCAGGATCTTGTCCACACACACCACCTTGCTCCATGTCGAAGATTAGACTCACTGCAGCCCTGAAAATATCCCACTTCTGACACCAGTGTTGCGTCCTACTCCCCCACACTGCCACAAGCTCCAACAGCAATAGTTCAGTATAGGAAGGACTTTGCCCAATGAGTCGTTCTTCCTATGGTCAGCCTTTAGGTGTATAGCTCACAAGATCAGCTGAGGCGAAGATAAACACTGGCTTCTTAAAGTTCACTGCCTTTATTATCCAAATAATTCCACTTAATGCTTTCCAACTTCACTTCACTATTCACACAAGCACTGGAGCTATACGAACTTTACGAGCTGCAGTTACACTTACTGCCTAACAGCACTGACTATTTTCACAATAACACTTCAATAACTTCACAAGTACCGAAAATATACCAACTTCACTGACACTGCACTGACACCCAAATAAACTTCACTCAAACTGACTGAGGCCCAACTAATCCTTCCTACTTCTAGTGTCTCATCCCCTTCCTTATTTATATAAGCTTGCATTATTCAGGAAACTTCTAGCACGAACTCGACGGTACGACAGCTAACAGTTGCCAACTATGAGACAACCAAAATATGCCAGTCTTCTTCCATTACATAACACTCTAAATCATTTACCAAACTTATATTAAATTACATAATTTAATGAACAATCACGTAAATAAAATATTATGGAGAAAAAGAGCATAAAAATTAATGCATAACTTACGAAATAACTACGCTCACTAACAACAGGCAAACTGGCAACTCTGACTGGTACCGATACCAGCCTACCGTAAACAGGAATCACTGAGAAGGTTCTCGAACACCTAACTGGCAAATCCCCCTTCGTAACAATATGTTAAGTTGCGAGAGAGAGGAATTGTGTTTCTGAGGTTTCTATGGTTGAAGCATACAAACACAAACAAACAAACAAACAAATCAGAAGATAGGTGTCCCAAAGAGTAATGTGACTCTTGTAGAGACTTTTGATGAATGCCGTGAGGTGAAAATGTGAAGGTTGGGGTTATCCATATATCATTGGATCGGACAAGAAGTACAGTTCAAACGATCAGTAATAAATAAGATGAAAGTCAATGAATGGACAGAACCACAAGGCACAATGGCAGTGTTAGATGGAGAGCAGCTGCAGAGCAATGGGACAGGAAACTTGAGATGCAAGCACAGAAAGAAGGGTGTGAACCATATGATGGCATTTTGGAAATTTAATATTTCTGCCAAAGGCAGTCAGTCGCCTCCGAGTTTTTCATAAAAAAATAAAAAAATAAAAAATAAAAAAAACAGCAGAAAATGAGAAGGAATATAACACGATTGTAAGAAGACCGTCAGTGGGCCATCATTGATGGACTTGGTGCTTGTGGCCAAGAAGAATGTTTTTTAAAGATGGATTATTCAGCATCTTTTGTATGTCTCTTCCTCACACTCCATCTCCTTGTGTGAGCCAGGTTTACAGTTGGGAGTCCCGGGCTCGATTCCCGGCATACTGGCAATATGTTAGATGATTTATTCCTGTGTACAGTACAGGTTTCTCCCTTCATTCTGCCTTGTAAGTGCTTGGGATAGAATGCCAAGGAGTTGTCTCATCCTCTCAGGCTCACAGTTGGGAATCGGAAGAACAATGATTACATGATTGTGACAATGTAAGTTAACTTTTACTTGGTTGTGGTTGCAGTGGTATACTGCCTGGCTCACACTTGAGAGTCCCCGGTTCGAATTCTGTCATATTGGCGATATGGTAGATTATTTTTCCTGTGTACAGTGGTTCTAGGACAACTGCCCCCTGGACAATTGCCTCTCGGACAACTGCCCTCTGGATTATCGCCCCTCTGACAACTGTCCCCTAGACAATCGCCCCCGTAGGACAACAGCCCCTTGGACAACTGCCCTGCGGACAAATGCCTCCTCAAAATATCACCCGATGCACTGTACAAACGGTCGCAAGTGTCTTCCCTAACAAAACCTAACCTAACCTAACCTAATCTTTAGTACTAAGGAAGGCAATTGTCCCGGGGGCAGTTGTCCGTGGGGCTGTTGTCCTCCGGCGGCGATTGTCCAGGGGGCAGTTGTCCTGATACTGTGTATAGTACAGGTTTCTCCCCTTATTCTCACCTAACTCTTGATTGTGCTTCAGTGGGACACATTGTTCCCCCCGAGCCTGCCTGAAGGTGCTGCATGACCCAGTCACTGGTCACCATGGAGGTAGGATGTTGCCCTGTTTCTTCCAGCTACTCCCTGTCGGCCCCGCCTACCAACCGGACAGGCAGTGCACCACCCAGCCACCATCTGCCGTCCAGTGACATCTCTGAGTGACTACAAGGGTAAGGAAGTAAAAATGGGAAGAAAAAATGCAAAAACTGGAGCACGCGTTATGTGTCCTGAGTGCAAGTTCGGCCTTTGCACAGGAAAGTGCTTCCATACCTACCACACCTCTGAATGCTTCTAAGTGTCACGAAAGCCTGTAAATATGTGTAATTATCCTGGTTTAGTATGCACAAAAATATAAATTTAGTGTAGCAGTGAATAAGGTGACAATGGCGAGTGAAAATACAATAATTATCCTGGTCACAAGTGAATGTGAATGACTCTGCGAGTACTTTCAAACATACTACACCTCTCAACGCTTTGAAAATAATGTACACGTATATAAATGCCATATTTTAGTATGTTAGAAAATATATAATTAGTGTAATAGTGAGTATGGAGATCATGGTGAATGAGAGTGCAGTGGGCTACACACCAGCAAAAAGTGAAAGTGATGCTCTGAAAAAGCTTCTGAGAATACCACACCTCCAAATACTTCAGGAAATAATATTCATATGTGTAAATGGCCTGTTTTGGTATGAGGCAATAATTAAGTTGTGTAATAGCGAGAATGGAAACAGTGGTGAGCAAAACTGCAGTTGTGAGTTGCACACAAGAGAAAGCGAAAGTGACGCTCGCTACAATGTTATTCTGGATTGTTATCGTTTTATAAGACCAAAGATAAGAATGTACTATCGCCCAAAGAAGTGATGACTCGATTCCCAGTACCTTTCGCTCAGAAAGTGGTATCTGGCAACTGTCACGGCCATGTTATATTTTCTATATTGCACACCGGAAAGAGCAGTATTTGGGTAAACAACACAAAAAAGTAATATATTAGTGTTTTTACCGTGTATATCTCGCATTATGGAAGAGGGAACCACAATACACTAAAGTTGAGGCTTAGCAGTACGAAAGAATGTGAAATGCACTCCCTATCGCTCAACGGTTTCAGGGTTAACTCGCCAAGTCCCACCGACGTACGATGCACGTCGCTACTTTTTTCTGCGGACAGACCCAACGACGTGCATCGTACATCACTCAATTGCAAGGCCCATTGTGTGCACATTTTTCAACATTCGTGGGTGATTTTTGGTAGGCATATGTGGGAGACCTTCCTATACCTGCTGTCAAGCGGGGATACTTCCTGGCCCCATCTAACCCCCCTTCCCCCCCTCGCCCCCACACTTCGCAATTCACCTGTTAGCTGTAACCTTGCCAGTAAAGGTATGTTGCCCCACGATCTCTCTAATAACGAAATTCATGGTGAAAGTGATTCCTGAGGTGAAGGACAAAGAAACAAAGAAGCTAGAGGTAGAAACAAACAGAAGTGATGAGGTGGTAATGTCGTAAAGGAAGGTGCCATATACTGGGGTTTTGGGTGAGTTAACAATGCTTATAAATGCCTATATTATTGTGTGAAAACCAATATAGACTTGTACTACACATAAATTCGTACCAAATAAATGATATAAATACGTAATTTAAAGTGGCTTGAATTAGTTAACTCTTCCATAGTACGTTTTCTTTAACCAGGTACCCTGAAAATGAAGGAAAACGTAAGGTTGAGTGACACCTCAGGATCCCGATTTCTCTATGAATTTTGGATGTTTCTCACCAAAAGCGAAGGTTTCAGCCAAAAAATAAAAAGTCGAAAATCAGTCAGGTAGGCTGGGTAAAAAAACGGTCGGAACTGGATGGGTTAAAATGCGGAGAAACTCTCGTAATACTTATTTTTCATTCAAAATCAATACTGAAGGATATATGTCCCATAAAATAAAACCCGCAGATAATCGTAATGTCGAAAAAATTAGTGCCATCAAATCAGAAAAATAAACATCTAAAGATATATTATTATCCACGTTTAATTCTCTATGCGGGATGATATTCACACGGGTAAACCCGTACGTAAGTGCTGAAAGCAAGAGGGATCTCAACAAGAAACTACAGCCTATCGGTGCAAGCAGATTATTGCTCTTTATTTTGCAAGTATTCCAGGAAGACAGATATACTGGCACCTTGACAGTTAACAGACAGATAAGCGATATAGAGTAGAACATAGGAAATTTGCTACTGGAGCCCCTCGTAGCACAAGACCAAGACAGACGGATTAATACATATGTGCCCAAAAACAACCACTTACCACTTGTGTTGCTGTCAAGAAGCAAATTAATCTGCCAGCATTCAGTGACGTTAGTGAAACAAGTGCAATCATAAGTGGAAAACTGGTCATTTTTATTCACACGAAATTCCAATATGTTATAAAACATGTAGGGAAGTTGCATGGAAGAACTAAGGAGGGAGAGATTGATATTCAAAAGCATGAATACGACAATAAAGATAATTTAAACCAAAAAGAATTTTATTAATAAGGGGAAGGTGGAACCGTTACAAAGGTCGAGATACCCCTTCCCTCCCTTGGCGTGGTAATGACTGACGGATTCGGAAGGCCTGCCGTGCACTGTTGCCAAAGGAAAAAATATTGAAATCCGCTAAATTAGTCTCAGATGCTGTAAAAATCCGCCAGACTGAGCGAAATTAACGAAAAAAAAATGGTCGACCTAAAAAAAAAAAAAAAATAGAGAAATGTAATAATTTTATACCAGCTAGACTGCTTTTGAAATGTCTAAATTTAGCTTCATTGGTAACTGCTGGCATGAGTCGTGAAAACGTGCCAGATGTCACTATTTATTTATTTTTTGATTGATCTATTAAAATAAAAAATGCTAAACTTAACTAGCATTTTCGCAAGATTATTTTTTAACACCATAAAAAATGTCTGCAGGGCAGGCAAAGGCTGTTTCCGTCTCCTAAATGAACGTTGCCAGACCCGGAGAGTTTTGTCCGAAACTTAATGAATGCGAGTCATCACTTCTTTTGGGCGATCGTACAAAAACAGAATTTTACCTTTAAATGCATAACCAGTAAGAAGTGATAGAAAAATACTGACTATGCCTGCTGAAGTCGTGCCACATTTTTCCCTCTCGTGACACTCTGCATAATATTGATACTTCATTACCTAGAGTGTGACTTTGTAGTAATAAGTGATAATATCTATTTGGTGAGGAGGGATGTGGGAAGAGAGGGGGAGAAATCATTAGGACGGAAGTTGTGGAAGCAATGAAGAAAGCCCCAGGAACTGATGGAGTGTGTGGTGAAATGCTGAAGTATGGGGGAGAGATAGTAATAAAATGGATGTGGAAGATGTGCAGATTGGCCTGGGAGGAAGGTAGAGTCCCGGTGATTTGAAGTCAGGTATAATTCAAGCGCCGCCTTCCGAATGCGTCTTATCGCCACAAACACTGATCAGCTGGGAATGGTTGGGGAAGAAGCTGGAAATGGTTGGGGAAGAGGCTGGGAAATAGGAACGACAATAGTGAGAAATATTTGAATATCAAATGGAAGCACCAAACCGAGACAGAAATTTAATAAACATTTTCTCAGGACTGTTTGTGGCGACAATACGCCTTCGGAAGGCGGCGCCAGAATTATTCCTCTGTACAAAGGAAAAGGGGAAAAAGAAGTGTGTGGTAATCATAGGAGCATTTGCCTTCTTAGTGTAACAGGAAAAGTATATGGCAGGATACTTATTGACAGAGTTAGGGAAACAACAGAGGAATTAGTTGGAGAAGAACAGGGAGGTTTTAAGAGGGGAAGAGGTTGTGTAGATCAGATATTCATTCTTAGATCTTTAGTGGAAAAGTTTCTAGAGAAGGGAAAGAAGTTGTATGCAGCCTTCATGGATTTGGAGAAAGCATATGGCAGAGTGGATAGACAAAGATTGTGGAAAGTTTTAAGAATATATGGAGTAGATGGGAAGTTGTTGAATGCCGTGAAGAGTATGTATGAGGATGCTAAGGCTGCAGTGTGTGTGGATGGTGAACTGAGTGAATTTTTCCATTTGAATGTTCGACTGAAACAAGGATGTGCCATGTCTCCATGGTTGTTCAATCTTTATATGGATGGGGTTATAAAAGAGATACAAGGTAGGGCAGTGGATGTTGGAGCGGCCCTAGTGAGAGAGGGCAGTGTTTGGAAACTCCCTGTACTATTGTTTGTAGATGATACTGTATTAAGTGAAGACGAAGGGGAGCTGCAAGGCTTGGTAAATGAGTTCGGGAGAGTATGTAAGAAACGGAATCTAAAGGTGAATGTAGGGAAGAGTCAAGTGATGGTTTTCGAGAGAAGTGAGACTGGATGGGAAGGATACGGAGAATGTGACTGTGTTTAAGTATTTGGTTAGTGTGATGAGTAAGGATGGAAGTTTAGAGGGTCAAGTGCTTGAAAGGGTACAACAGGGAAGAAAGTTTGCTGGTTCCTTGAAAGCAATGATAAGAAATAGGGAGGTGGGCATGGAAGTGAAAAGCTGCTACATGACAGTATTGTGATACCAACTCTAACATATGGAACTGAAGCTTGGACCCTGTTGGAGGGACAGAAGTCAAGAGTGAGAGCAGTGGAAATGAGTTACTTGAGAGGAGCATGTGGAGTCACATGGAGAGACACTGACAAATGAGGAAGTAAAGGAGCATTGTGATGTGGATGTGATAGGAAGCGTTAGGAGAAACACATTAAGGTGGTTTGGCCGTGTGGAGAGGATGGAGAGTGAGAGACTGACGAGGAGAGTGTATGTGAGGTGGGGCAGGGGAGAGGGAGGGGGAGGCCAAGGATGAGATGAAGGGATGGAGTGTAGAGGTATATGAGAGAGGGAGGTGTGAGCTGGGAATAGAGGAATAGGGCAGTGAAATGGCGGGGGACAGAGACACATGGAGGCGATTTGTTTGTGGCCACCCCTTACGGGATTAAGGCGTCTGGCAATAGATAGATCGATAGATTTGGTGCGGAAAAGCAAAAATTTTAAGGAAAACATTGCATTGTCACCCCAGTTGTTATTACACTCACGTGGCATGTTTAGCGTTAACTGTAGTGCTCCATAACACACTACAGTGCAATACTTGTTCATATAATTAACAATTAATGGATAGCTTGTTTTTTAATGTTACAAAGTACTGAAATCACGTCCCAAGCTTCGTTCGCACGTGGCTGGCAACCATCTGGGAGATGCACATTCTCCTACCACACAAAACACTACCTCTTCATCTCGCTTCCCCTCCAGCCCTGGACCACATTCGAACCTTCCGTTTCTTTCAGAGGTTAGTGGAAACATGACAGTTTCTGTAACAAAAAAAATAAACGTGTGGTTAAGCATAAATGAGTCAAAATTGCTCGTGAAATTACCCTGTTTTTCCCATATCTTTCACACCGTTGACGTGGATTAGAAAACACACTGCCGCAACCAGAAGGTTAAAATCTAGATATACACAATCTGCCCAACCACCCCTTTCTTGTGCAATGTCTATCGCTCAGCCCAAAAAAAAAAAAAAATAAAAGTTGGTTTGCTGTATACTATCTTCCTGATCTGAAGCCAAGCTGACTGTCTGAAATAAAAGCATACCTATCTCGGTGATCCACCCATCTTGAACAAATAACTTTTTTGAGTAGTTTTGCAGCTATACTTGTTAAAGAAACCGGCCTATAGTTGAGGGGATCACCTACTCGGCTTTCGTGAAAACTGGAATAACATCTCCCATCCTCCATTTCTGTAGCGACTGTCTCTGGTCGAGAATTGATTCAATAATTTTAGTGGTAGGGTAACATAACTTCTCTGCACATTCTCTGGGAACCCACCCTGACACTCTGTCAGGTCTCCATGCCCTTTTTAGGGCATTCAATTATTTACTTATTTTTCTGATAAGGTGCCTATCAGAATCAACTTCATTCATTAGCACAGTCGAATTTTCTATGTAAACTTTGCACATGATCTTGTCGAATGTTTTTCTTTTGCCACATATTTTTCTGTACTTTATATCCAGTTTCTGTTATTCTGCCTTCTTTTCTGTCAGTGTTGCTATAGTTCCTGAATACCCTGACTGCTGTCGGATAATCTGATGTGCTGACTTACCTTTCACTTGGGCTGAGGATGCACAACCAAGCTGCTTGGCACCCCTCCATGAGAGCTCATAATTCATGAAGTCAGCATTGCGCTCTGCTGCCAAGTTGTGGATTGCTGCTTTCTCTGACCTCGAAGCATGTACTGTATTGATATCTCTGTCCCAAGGGGAAATACTGTAATGCAATATAATACAATGTAATGTATTCTAATGTAAATGTAATGGAAAGTGATTGGTAGTAAAAACATAAGGGCTAGTTATAACATGAATAATATCCAACTTGATAGTGTCAGCCGTGAGAAACTATTAGGAGTTACAAGGACAGATTATTTGAAATCAAACAAACTGTACAGAGGCTGTTAAAACAGCGAAAAAATTGACTAAATTCGTAAGTAGGACTTTCGAATATAAATCCGAAAATATTGTCCTAACTTTGTGTATTCCTTGGTACTCCCGCACTTGGAGTATTGTGTTCAGTTCTGGACACTGTATTGCAAAAAAGATATTGAAAAACTTGAGATTGCAGCGACAGGTGACAAAGATGATACCTAGATTGAAAAATAAACCATACAAGGAGCTTTCAAAAGAAGTGAATCTCTTTACCTTAACTGAATGCGCATTACGAGGAGATATAATTCATTTATTCAGTATACTTAAAGGACACGATAAGATGGCAATCAATAACTGCTTCACAGTTCATCACTCAAACTAAACTAGAGGTAATGGGCATAAAATTATCGGCAAACGATTTCAGTCACCCGAAGCAAAGCATTACTTCTTAAACAGATTTGTAAGTATGTGGAACAAACTTCCTACCAGCGTACTAAACTGTGATACAGTACTAACCTTGACAGATCGCTTGGATAAGTATCAGTCATCTGACTCAGTTAGGTATATCTAAATATATTTGCTCCTGCGTATAACATTTCTGAATTATATATAGCATTTTTTTTCTTAGGAACAAGAAATTTTTCACAGCATTAGACCTTTACTCTGGCCAGGTTTTAGGCAAAAACCATAACCAAGAGCCGTTCCCCGCAGGGAAGCTAACTCTTGAGTTTCCAGTGAATGCCATTATGCACTGCCAGTATTTAACCCAGGAACAATAAATTTTACACACAGGTAGACGTTCGCCTCTGCCTTGCTTTAGATAGGGTGATACTCCCAAGGGCTGCCCTCATGAGGAGATGGACACTGGTCCCCATGGAGGGCAGCACCATTTTTTTTTTTTTTACTTGGAACAAGAAATTTTGAGCCGAGGTAGTTATTCACCTAGATTAGAGTTTAGCCAAGGAGGGTCTCTCGGCGGCCATTCCTCTTTTAAACAATTATTACTTTCTCTTTATAAAATTGCCGGAGTGGGTGCACTGTGATAGGTCTCCTACTTCTTGTTCATTTATGCTAATGAATTCTTCATTTATGTCATTTAGACAATTATTGACAGAAGTCCTACATCATGTTCCTTCTTTTATTGTTGTTTCTGTCACACAGTATGTGATTACCAGACAGTTCTGTGAGAGCCTTAGTTGGAGCTGTGACCTCACTATGACCTATTATGTCTCAATTTTCACTTTTGAGTTCTTCAATAAGAAATGATAAGTTAGCTTCACTGCAAGAATCTAGATGTTATACATTCCAATATTTAATTTCAAAAGGCGGTTAGTTTTCCTTAGAGATTTTTAGAACCCTTTGCTTTAGAATGGGTCTGATCAACGCCACTGACAGTTACTGCAGGGCTGGAAAAATTAGTCAGAGTGACTTACAAAGCAGGTTTGATCTATTAATTTGCCTGACTAGTTTAGGCAGTTACTGGAAGGGGAACATTTTTTTTTTTTTTTTTATCAAATCCCCAACAGTGAAATTACCTTGTATAAATTCATCTGACTATTACAGCTTCACTGGTCACAGGGATGCACAGACTTCTTCACTACGGCAATGCAGTATTCTTTCAAAGATGGGAGAAAGAATACTACCCACGTAATCATTCCGTGCTGGAAAAGGGAAATTTGAAATTTGTCTTCTCAAAGAACTTTCCAATACACAACGCTAAAGAAACTTGCATCTGGAACAAATGAAATAAAATAATTTATCTTAGATACAGAAAACGCTGCGGTTGATGCCTGGATTGGCGGGACAGACGAGGCAGCAGAGGGAGTATGGCAGTGGGTGACAGGGGAGGCCATGCTCAAAGGTCCACCTTTCTGGGGGTCGACTAACGGGTAAGAACATCAAGGCCATTGAACCGTCATCTCTTAGGGTCAGGAGAATTCTAAAGTGGAGAATTCATTTTAATTATGGATGTGTTTTAACAGTGAAGATTATTTAGATTTTACGAATGTAAGCTTGCAAAACAAAGTTTAAGGAACATCATTAATTTTCAAAGTCGGTGCTAGGCGTGTACCATACAAAATACTGATTATCCTAACAGTATCCACCAAACTGTATTCATCATTTTACTTTCATAAGAAACTAAAATCGCTCACCAT
>JAGKTI010019931.1:0-16659 GCA_018397915.1 Birgus latro | reverse complement strand
GCCAACAACACAACATACACTCCTTGAGAGCTCTATGGGAAAGCCCGGTCTCTGCCGTGGCCTTCCTTAGGGACTCGGGGCTGTTCGGCCAGACTGCCTAGGGAACAACCACTACTACTACTACACTTCTGACAGGGATGTGAGAAGATTTAATAACTAGGCAACAAGATACAAAGGGAAATTAATGGACACAAAATCCCTTAACTGATGTGTTAAAAACTGAACAAAATGGTCTGGTGAAAGCAAGTATACACAAAGCTATACCCTTTTCACTCTAACTTGGCCTAAAACTGACATCTCTCCATCCTAACAGCTGAGATGCAAGAACAGATTTGGAACGGAATACAATGGTAGTCGGGAAGAAATGCTGGGGAAAGGCTTTAGACCTGTAGCATTGTCTTTCTCTGCCACCGAGCTACGTTAAACAAGCTGAAGGACGAAAATTTGGGCCAAATTGGTGAAAAAGAACAACAGTTACACAAAAAAATGACAATTGGAAAGGAATAAGACACTGATAGAATTTAAGTTACTGTTTGGATGCCTGGTTGTCTAGTGGGGTAAGGTGGTCCAGTCAAAGGTGTGCCATAAGGTGTACACTCCAGGGTAATCTGCATCACTATTTTCAGGATTCAACAGCCTAGCCAAGGACTTTATGAACAAAGTATCTATCTATTGCCAGATGCCTCAAGAGTGTGAGTCCTAGTTCATGTCCTTATATATAAAGTGGCATCTGTCTGCTGCTGGGAACCTTAATCCCATAAGGGGTGGCCACAAACAAATTGCCTCCATGTCACCCTGTCTGCCATTTCACTAAGTAGCAAAGAACAAACAATACATAAGCACTATAATCTGTTAATTTCTTCACAACCATCTGTAACCATATTTTTGTGCATGCCAACAGCAGACATAAATTCACTCTTGTATTTTCTTGTGCTGGCTAATTGGATAAAAGGCTTGGTACATTCCCTAACCACAAAATCTCAATATGATGCTTGAGAGAGGAAGGTAATAAGTCTGTAGTTACATTTACTGATAGGATGACCCAGATGCTCGTTATCTCACTAGTGTCAGAATGGCTTTAATTCTTCCCTTTTGAATTTCTCACCAAAAACCTCAAATGCTGTAGGTAATAAGCAAGCTGGCAAAGGACTAAATTCAAACCCTCTGCATATCAAATTACTGAGCACTAGAAATAGGGGCAAGGTTAGAAGAGCAGATTAAAAAAGATCTGGGATGGGGAAGTGTGTGACCTCAGGGATAAGAGACTGAATAGGGAGACTGCCAGAGACTGAGCAGAATGGAAAGCCGCCATTAGCTGGCCAAGACTGACACATGCAAGCAGGTTGGAGTCTTTAAATGATACAATACAGGACTGAATAGGGTGGCTACTAGAGATTGAGCAGGGTGGAAAGCCGCCATTAGGTGACCAAGCCGACATAAGCACACTGGAGCCTTTATGAACTATACAACACTGAATAGTGACTTCAGGGATATGGGACAGAATATGAAGGTTACTCGAGATTGAGCAGCATGGAAAGCCGCCTTTACAAAACCACAGCCAACACGCAAGCCTTTATAAACAATACGAAGTGTGCACATCCAATATTAATGCCAGGTCACTCCACTTTATATTACAGTATGTGCCTGGCTACCATCAACCCTGTAAGCAACTACCATGCACAAAAGTTCTTTCCAACAAGCAACTTTTATGAATCTGAATCACCTCATTTCCTACTTTTGCTTTGAGGATTAAAATTTGTACGATTATTTTTGGGACGGAGACATGGAGGCGAATTGATTGTGGCCATTCGTGAGATTAAGGCACCTGGCTATACATCAATACATAAACTCATCATTACACCAACTTGACAATTTTTGCCCATAAAATTAACTTTCATTTTGAGGTCACAAGCAATCAATGTGTCAAAGAGGAAGTTAAGTCTCACCTTGGAAGATGTCGAGGGCACGCATGATGGTAGCAGCTACATAAGGTTTCATACTCGCTGTCCATATCCTTGCTCCAACTCATTCAAAAAGACCATTCAAGTCTTCACTCCTTGTTCAACTTTATATTCCATCTTCACTTCAAACTCCTACAACCATCTTCTCTATTCCGTATCAGTCTTGACATATCCTGAAGAGAAAAAATTATATATATAACAGATGATTCAAACATTTATATTCTTACTAGCTTGAGAGACACCTAACACATCTTCCTTAGTTATTCTGCCCAGTACTGTTTATTGCATCTGTTATCTATACTCATTTCATGTTAACTTGGCCCAGACTTTTCTCCTTTGGCAGGTTATTTCACAGCTCAGTGGCAGGGTTGGACAATACAGTGAAACACAAAGTAGGTGTTGTAAAACAACAATTACAAAACCACTAAACGACAATGACAAAAGGCTGTAATTATAAGGCTGCACTAAAAAAATGTAACTAGTAAACGACAAAAATCAACTGTAAGACCGCATTAACCCTTTCATGCTCATGGGTGTTGTGCAAAGTTCAACCGTCAGCTACAAAATGATGCCGGCTGCATCTGCACGCATTTCAACTGCTCGTTACCAGCTGACACCGGCTGCGTCCCACGAAATGGCCTGTTCTTCGTTATAGCATGATTTCTGGACGTGAACAAAGCACAACTTGCGTCCTCGTTTATTCCTTCACCGCGCTCAACCCACGCCACAACCAGCCTCGCCTCTTGCTCAAGCTTAAAATAACTTCCTTTCATATTCTGTACCAACAGCAATTCTTTGTACACCAGAATGTAGCCAATACATTCCCTATAACTTTCTCAGCAACATATACCATAAAAACTATTTCTATGACAAAAAACTGAATAAAACTGAAGTAAAATAATATATTAAAGCATAATATACATTCAACTGATCTTTTTTACAGCACAAGCACGTGCATTTATTCAGGATAAGGGGATAAAATATATATAGAAGCATACATATGGGTGTGACGATAAAACTGTTAATGTACTATCAACTGTGCAGGAATAATGTGGTGATGTTGTGCGTGTGTGTAGCCTTGGCCACCCAGGACTGTCACAAGTACTCTCACACGGTAGGGCACAGCCTGCATCAATAGGTAACGAGAGGATTAAACGACAAAAACCGCAATCATGAAACGGCACTACATAAACCACAAACTGTCAACATTATCTATCTATCTACTGCCAGATGCCTCAATCCCGCACGGGGTGGCCACAAACAATTCGCCTCCAAGTCACTCTGTCCCCCGCCATTTCAGTACCCTGCTCTCAACTCACATACCCCCTTTCATGTACCTCTCCACTCCATCCCTCCATCTCATCCTTGGACTGCACTAAATGACAATGAACAACAAACCGTAATCATAAGACTGCTCTAAACGATACCAATTAACCACAAACTAATTATGAAACCACTAAACACCAATAAAGGACAAACATTTAGAAAACTGCACTAACACCAACAAACAACAAACACCTTAATAATTAGACTGCACTCATGGCTCCTGTTTGGTGAGCCACTTCCACTTCAACACCCAGTAAACTACAAACTAAGTAAATCTCACTTAAATGAACAAAAAGGCACGTTGTGATCGATTAAGTCTTTCCTTGTTGCCATTGTGAAAGTTTAAAAATAGACGGATAATCAACAATATACACCAGCAACAAACCCCAATACAGTATGACCTCACTACAACGGACTTCTGTACACCGGAAGTCGCTTATTTCGGAGTCAGGGAGCCGACCGGAATTATTTCTTCAGGAAAACTTTGAAAAAGCTAGAAGCACTCCAGACTGCCTAACCTCACGGCGGGTGGCCATATTGTCGGCATGGTTTGTGTGTTCGTGCGTTGGTTGGTGGTGGGCTGGCAGCGTACCTATTTTTCTAAGTGTACAGTACAGTATTTGAAAAGTGTTTATAATTAAGTTATACCCACAATGTTCTTTCTAAATGCTCAAAAACTAGAAAAGGGGTCTGCATTAATATTAAGACGTCAAGCTTTAATCACACGGCGGGCGGTGTGTGTGTGATCATGCTTCGGTTCGTGGTGGGCTGGCGATGTAACCATTTTCCCTCCACATCATTTCCCCCAATGTCATTTTCCCTAAGTCCCATACTGCTTCCTCCACATCATTTCCCCCCAATGTCGTTTCCCTAAGTCCCATACTGCTCGACAGTGACAAGTGATAAGTGAAATATACAGACAGAGTGATCGTACTTGTTTGTAAGATTGTAAAAATTAAGTTGTGTAATGTGTACAGTACAGTCTTTGAAAAATGCTTAAAATTATACACACATGTTATGGGCTACACCTCCAATTCCCATCCACAATTCAGCTCCTGTCAGTGAAAACAATTGGGACAATGATTCACTGTTCCTTGATGATGACCCTGAAGATAATGGGAAATGATTTTGAAGGATTTGCTCTGAAGGATCCATCATCAGGTGAGCCAAGCGAGTCTGCATAGTTACATAAGAAACCTTTTTCTTTTATTACTTATCAGTTTTGTTCAAACCTTGCTTAAATTTTACTTTGTCATACAATAAATTATTTACAGTGGAATTTAAGAAAAAAAAAAAAAAAAGAGGCAAATGAGATATTACCACGAGTCAAAATGAAGTGGTGGAGGTGAAGCAGGATGGTGGCCATGATGCTTTTAACAAGCGATAATATCTTATTTTGTGTGTTATATATGGCCTTCATAGAGTCTAAACCTTGCTAAAATTATACTGTGTAATGCAATGAATTATTTTTAGTGGCATTTTAGAAAAGCTAAGAAGCAATAGGGATAGAAGGAACTGGTGGGGTGAAGCAAAATGGTGGCTATGACACTTCATGTATGAAAATTATCCTGTGAGTGTTACAATGCCCTTTACTGAGTATAAACCTAACAAAAACTGTACTGTGTTATGCAATAAATTATTTATAGTGGCATTTGAGAAAAGTTAAGAGGCAAATGGGTTAATGCCCCGATTTAGAAGGAAATGGTGGAGTGAAGTAGGGTTGTGGCCATGACTTTTCATGTATGAAAATATCTTAGCAGGGGGAAATCCCTATGTCGCTTTTTTCATAATATCGTGTTTTCGGAATGACTTGGGCCCCAATTAGTCCGTTCTAGTGAGATTTTCCTGTATATGATTCTAATCGTCACAATATGTTTAGTTTTGTTTTTGAAGGCTCCAACATGCTTGCATGCGTCGGCCTTGGTCACCTAATGGCGGCTCTCCGCGCGCTCAATCTCTGGCAGCCTCCCTGTTCAGTCCCTTAACCCTTAAGTCACACTTAATGACCTCGCCCCATGTCTTTCTCGGTCTACCCCACCCAACCCCTCCCCCAATATTAACACTTCTCACCCTCTGCACCCAATTATCATCCCCCATCCTCCCCACAAGTCCATACCACCTCAGCCTACCCCTCCTCATCACAACACCAACACACTCCAGTCCCATCCTACCCCTCAACTCTTCCATCGTAAACCCAGTCCCCCCAGGCCTTGCACGCAGGGACGCACTGCACATCCACCTGATCATTGTCATTTCTGTACGTTTAAACCTGCGAATATCCTCTTCCTTTACTGCCCAGGTCTCACTACCATACAGCATCACACTCCTAACACATGCTGCATACAAAGACCCCTTAGCACGTAAGGAGAGTCCTCTCAATCTCAGGAGAGGCAACAGCTCCCTGAACATCTTCCAACCACTTCTCACCCTAGCAACCGAGTTAACTCCAGCCCCACCTCTGGCACATAACATGTCTACCAAATAACAAAACTCCTCCACACTCAAGAGACTCACCTACAAGTTCAACCCTCTCATGCCTAACAATCTCCACCTGCTATCCCCGACATGCGGCACACATGAAATCAGCATTATCTCACAGTCTACCTCTAATACCACTACATCTCTTGTGCACTCATTTATCACAAACACTACACAAGATGGAATTACTTCCCACACCCATGTGGCAAACTGCACATGGCCACTCTCCCTCTCCTCTGATTGTACAGCCACCAACCCTAGATATCATCACTTTTGTTTTATCTGCATTTACCCTTAAGCCCTTGTACCCCATACCATCCCTCCACTTCTTAAATCTTTCCTCAGCCTCCCCTTCATTCTCCGCAATCAACACCAAATCATCAGCATACAACATCTCCCATGGAAGTCCATCTCTGAAGTCACGTGAGAGGGCTTCAAGCACCATGATAAACAACAAGGGACTCAAAACTGACCCCTGATGCACACCAACATTCACGGGAAACTCATCACTCAAAGCTCCATTCACCCTTACCTGAGTGTGAGCACCCACGTACATGGCCATAACCACCCTAACCAGCCACTCTTCCAACCCTAGCTTTCTCATTGCCCACTTCACCACCTCTCTAGGGACTCTGTCAAAGGCCTTTTCCAAATCAACAAAAACAAAATACAATTCCCTTTTCTTACCTATATATTTTTCCTGAACAATGAATATGGCATCAGTGGTCCCCCTGCCTGGCATAAACCCAAACTGCATCTCATCGATATTCACTCTTTCTCTAATCATACCTTCTAGAACTCTCTCCATTATTTTCATTATCTGATCTAAGAGCTTTATACCTCTGTAATTTCCCCTTTCCAGGGCATCACCCTTCCCTTTGTACACATTTACAATTACACTCGTCAGCCAATCATCTGGGACAACACACTCATATATAATCATATTTATCAGGTCAGTGACTAACCTCACCCCAGCATCACCTGAGGCCTTCAACATTTCGGCAGTCAACCCAGACACACCTGCCACCTTCCCCACCCGCATCCTGCTTATTGCCTCACTCACAGTAGCAGCGTCAATCAAAGGCCAAGGGCCAAACACTGGATCAGCTGGCTCCAAACCTTCCCTATCCCAATCAAACTCCTCATTCAATAACCGGCTATAATGCTCTCTCCATGCATCTTTAATATCTTCACTGTTCACCACTACCCTACCTTCATCATTCTTCACACAATGCTCACCTACAATGTCCCGATTATCCCTCTTCACCTGATTTGCCACCCTAAAAATAATTTTTCCTTCCTCCATGATTTAGATTATCAAGTAAAAGTCTATGTGGCTCAGACTTCGCCCTGTATACCTCTCTTCTAGCCCTGCGCTTGGTAGCCAAGTACTCCTCCCTGTTACCACCATTCTTCCATTCCCGGAAAAGCCTTCTTTTCTCCTTAACTGTGGCTTCTACACCCTCATCCCACCACCAAGTTAGTTTATGTCTTGGTGGGCCTCTTGTCCAACCGCATATTGCATCGGTAACTCTCAAGAGGTTGTTCTTAAGAGCTCTATACTGTTCATTAATGTCTCTATCTACGGCTTCCTGTTCAGCCACCACTCTCCTCATCTCACTATAAAAGGCATCCCTTACTGACTGGTTTTCCAGTTTCCATATTTTTTTCCTAGGTACTTATGTCCTCCTTCTCATCACTCATTCCTTAAGCACCATGTCACAAATCAACAGTTTGTGCTGCTGCACACACTCCTTGCTTCCTACAACTTTAACATCCCTCACTAATCTCCTATCAACCCTCCTGACCAGAAAATAATCTATCTGACTACTATTTCCTCCAGACTCGTACATAATCAATCTCTCACTCTTTTTCTAAAATATGTGTTGCACACACAAAATATTTTGGCTCAGTCAGTCTGGCTACTAAAAATATCTTTGGCTTTGAAATCTGAAACCTTAGGAGCCAAATGGCTTGCAACCATCGGCAGTTAGCAAGAATCCTGGCACTAAACAACAACAACACGAGAGTGACAGTCCGGTGAAAGCAAGAGAAAAATTACCAAGGCCCATACTCCCATCAGATAAGAAGGCTCCCTAACACCTCTTTCATACTGCTTTATTCTTTGATATCGTTCCTTTGTTTTTGAAGGCCTTGTCACCTAATGAAGGCTCTCCATGCTGCTCCATCTCTGGCAGCTTCCCTATTCAGTCCCTTATCCGAGGCCATAGTCAATGGCCTTGTCTCAGGTCTTTTTCGGTCTACCTCAATGTTCACACTTCTCACTTTCCGCACCCAGTTATCATCCATCCTCTCCACACGCCCAAACCATCTCAGTCTACCCTTCCTCATCACAACACCAATACACTCCAGTCCCATCCTACCTCTCAACTCTTCCATTGTAAACCCAGCCCCCCCCCAGGCCTTGCACACAGGGACACACTGCACATCCACCTAATCACAGTCATTTCTGTACATTTGTGCCTGCAAATATCCTCTTCATTTACTGCCCAGGTCTCACTAGCATACAGCATCACACTCCTAACACATGCCACATACAAAGATCCCTTAGCACATGGGGAGAGCCCTCTCAATGTCAGGAGAGGCAACAGCTCTCTGAACTTCTTCCAGCACATGTGTCTCACATGTATCAACTCTTCCACACTATCTTTCTGTATGTTACCTATGAAGAGTCTGGCAATAATGAATTATGTAGCACTGGGAACAGTAAGCAATATGACAGGAATAGGTGTTAGGGGGCTTTGTTAACCAATTAATACATGGGGTTATGTTCAAACCAATTATGGCATGGGCAAGTGAAGCCTAACCCATATGGAGTATAGGAACATGGGTCTATCCTCAGTCCACACATTAAACCACAACTGGGTGCACAGGGAGTGAACTGTGTCAGGGGTAGAGGTAAAGGCAGACTGAAAAAGACCTGGAACAATGTCAGTGTGGCCTCAGGAATAAGGAACTGAATAGGGAGGCAGCCAGATATCAAGCAGTATGGAGAACTACAATTAGGTGTCAAAGGCAGACTTATGCAAACATGTTGGAGCCTTTACAAACTGTATGACATATGGTTAAACCCGAAACCAAAATGGAATGTCGACCCTATTGTTATTTTCTTAAGTATATTTGGTTGCTGACTGCATTCTGTAGTAAGGGATGAAGGCTGATCAAACCACCACATTCATTTGATAAACTGCTTAAAAAATTCTGTAGTATGGGATGAAGCCTGATCAAACCACCACATTCATTTGATAAACTGTTTAAAAAAATTAGGGTCCTGCCACTAATTTCCAGCTTCAATACACAAATACTCCAGTTTAACTATGCAATTGGTTAGCTAAAAACCCATCGTTAGGCAGGGTATTGTATATCGGGGTAGATTTACATGTAAAGTATAGCGATGCGTTTCTGAGCCATGGGTTTCCCCACTACCAAGTCCAAACCCACACAAATGAGTCCAAAAACAAGTTTAAAGCCACTGTAAATGGCCTAACAGCTGTTAAGGAAGCTAACCTAAGCCTAACACCTATAAATAACTCACTAAAACCAACAAATAAAATCTAAAAATCGTCAAATGTTTGGAAAAAATCAAGCTTAGTAAACTGTACCCCAAAACGACAATGTTCACCCCAACTATGGCTAAAACACATTAACCTAAGTCTAAAAACAGTTTATAAATCAACCTAAACACACAATTTTAGTCCAGAACATCAAAATCGGTAAAAAACAAATAAAAACCCATCGTTAAACCGGGGTATCACATCTAGGGGTATCGTATATCAAGGTATACCAGTACCAGGCCTTTCTTAAACTGAATAAAATCATCTGGAGGCAATAAGGATTAGCCAACAAAATACGTCGCCTAATTAGAGGGGATAAAAACAATTACCCTCTTCACTCAGATATACTTTTCTTCCAATCTCCAGACTATTTCATGCAGCTTAGTAAAGATGGCTGGTATCGAAGGGGTTATGCATACGATCTTTAAACGCACTAAAGGGGTTAAAGCTGATACGATAAATGCAAGTCAATCCCAACATCCGACCTAAAACTTTCACCTTGACCTGGTTCACAATTTCTACATTTAGAGAATTTTAGCTCAGCAGCAAAAATAACGTACGCTGTTTCTGTCCAGTATCAATGCACACTATCTGATACGTTTGTGAAGCTACGGTGTTTTTTTTTTTTTTATGTGTCCGACTCTGGGCATAGGTATTACAGCCTGCTATCAAGGCCCAGCCGTCCTCCTACATACCATATACCTCTACATGTCACCACTTCGGCGCTAACACCCACCGTCCATATTGAATACATGCTAGGGCTGTCTCATACAGGACTGGTGTATTGGTGTTAGCGGGGTTATTTTTATGACATGTCAGCGGGTCTTCTGGTAGATCAGTAAAGCCTGATTTAATGAAATTCAAATCCTTAAACTGTTCCCTGCCCCAGCGAGGATTCGAACCTGGGTCCCTCGGGACTGCTAGCCAGTGAATGGTTCTGGGTGTATCAAATAGAAACAGGATTCTGGGGCTTGAATGGTGAGTGAATGGACGTGTGGCCCTTTGGATTTGGCGGAAAGGAGGTCTGGATGATCAATGCACACGAAGCCTATCTTAAAGCAGAGTTGCAACAATAGGTTATAACACCAGCATATGACTGCCATGAAAAGGTGGGAAGGACGTACAGCCTTAACATTGTATTTCTAAGTATGAGTTAATGTAAAATAAGCTGCTAAAGAAATCTGGGCCAAGTCAAGGTGAGACAGAGCTATGTTATGCTTAAAATTATACAGCCAAGTTATGGTGGAAACTACAGACTGGGCCAAGTTACGGCAAAAGGATTACAGACAGAGCCACGATGAAAAATGTAGAGCAATCTTAAGGTGAAAATTATAGAGCCAAGTTAATGTGAAAATAACTATGGCCTTCCGTAAATCAAAATTGTATGGAAGCAGTAGGAATAAACTTGAAAGATGTCACTGAAATGAAGCTAAACTGACCTATCACCAAAGAGGCAAATTTCTTAGCAATAACAGCTAAACTGACTGGTATGCAAAAAAGAATAAGAGATGCAACACTCAAATTCTTACCAGGAATTTTTTGACGTATTGCTGATGCCACAGACTGCCTTCTGTCCTCAATCCTGTCTTCATTTTCAAGGGTCCATTCCTTTCGAGGCTGATCCGTTCCTATTCGCTCATCACGTTCCTTCTACTCCACTCAGGCTTCCACTGAAGGACTCTCCAATCTTGTCTGTCAATCCTGAAAGAAAACCCGGCATGTAAGAGTCAAGATTCAAAATATTAATGGGGAAAATAAATCTTGAACACCAATCATGAATGCAGTAAAATAAAATTGGGTGAAAGTCTGAATGAAGGCCCTTAAAAAAAAAAATACATGAGGGGGATGTGGGATGGAGGAAGGGCAGCAAAATGGCAAAAGACAGGACGATGTGGATTTGTGTGTGGCTGCCCCTTAAAGGATTTAGGAGTCTGGCTATGGATAGTAAGATAATTTCCACTATCAGGCCTGTCAAGTTTTGTAAGTAATATGTCAACAGAACAAAGAGCTAAAAGTCTACCCAGTTTTGCAATAATGGTGAAATTTACTAATACGATAACTGTGTACAGTGTTTCCCACAAGCCAACAGACATTCGAGTTTAGATGGCTGCCCAGTGTTTACATTTGCTGTGACTCACCCTCATTCCATTTCCTATATGCCAGGCCACTGCAACACCAACGCCCACCAAAAAATTACAGTCCAAGTGCAACAAAGAATGCAGCACGCAACACTGGGTAATAACATACTCAAGCATTTGATTTTGAATGTCTGGCAAGGATACATTGACAAATACTGAAATTACTTGAACTGTGTAGCAAAGATACTATCCCTAATGGAAAGCATGGTACTACTGGGGGTGCAAAGGGCAAACTTAAAATGGAAAGTTTGAGATTTTAGGCTAAGTGGCCCTTGACCCAACGTATCTACACCGAACCAGTTACATCAACCTTTATCATAATTAAATATGAAAAGTAGCATTAGTCTATGTAGTAATATTAGAAATTATTTGGTCCCGATTATTTTTGGTAGTAGTCTATGGCTCAAGGTGGACACAGCCTATCCTTGTATCGAGAAATGCAACAATTATAAAGGCAAGAACTGCTAAAAAATAATGAATGCCCATTACTTTCCCATACACTCTTGCCACACTTACACAGGGAAAGCGAAATGGGATCTAACCTAACAAAAAACATCACAGTCTAAGCTCCGTGTTATTGGCAAGATGTCCCTCACAATTTCTTGCTGCCTAGGCCTGATCTAACTGAATACAATGCTACAGTCCTAACCCTGGTATATATCTGAAGGAAGATCAGTAATGGGAAATGATGGCATTAGGGCGTTGGGCTATATATAGAAAAATTCATAGATGACAAGGTTAAGTTGATTAAACAGTGTTCTTAAATGCCCCTGATCGTATTTAGTTTAGTTAATATGCATACAGATATCCAACAATTCTATCTATTGCCAATGCCTTAATCCCATGATGGGTGGCCACAAACGAAGCACCTCCACGTTGCCCTCTCCCCCACCGTATTTCACTGCCCTGTCCCCTGCTCACACATGTAAGAGGTGGCCACAAAAAATCCCCTTCATGTTGCCCTGTCCCCTGCCATTCCACTACCATTCCCCCAGCTCATCCTCTCATACCTTTCCATCCCTCCATTCTATTAAAAATGGATGGATTTTTAGTTTTCATTCTGAGTACCATTTCAGTGCATCTCCCAAAGAAAATACAGTTCAATCCAAGAAAAAAAACAGGTCAGCATAAAATTAACCTAACTCCATCTTGCCTAATAATACCAGCATTGATAATCGTAAAAATTGATGGATATAGTGTGTGGTTAGACTGACAATGTACTAAAACTTGACAAACTTTAATGCTGGCATAAAATCAACCTAACCTCATCTTTCCCACAAATACCTGCAATGATAATCATAAAATTTGATGGATATACAGTTGTGGGGTTAGGGAATACTGTATTTTACAAACTTGTTTTAGCAAAATTAACCTAACTCCACCTTCCCTGTAAATACCTGCAGTCATGATCTTAAAAACTGATGGATACACTGTGTGGTTAGGCTGACAATGTACCCTGTTGGCATCAAATCAACCCAATCTTACCCATAAATACCTGCAATGACGTAAAACTTGATGGATAGTGTGTGATTAGCTGGACAATACTGTATGGAAATTTACAACCTTTCCTGTTGGCATAAATCAACCTATTGATAATCGTAAAAATTAATGGACTGATGTGGTTAGGCTGACAAAAATCAACCTAACCACATCTTACATAAAAACAAAAAATATAGTAAAAAGGCCACACATGAAATTAGGGAAGTATGGACATGGATCAACGTAAAATACAAATAAAATCAGCCATTATTTTTGATCTATGCAATCAATATTACCTGAAACTGGGCAAACATATCTAAAAAGATTATTTTTCCTTTAAGCTTTGTAATGGAGAAGTTGGGCCGGAAAATGCTCATATAGAGAAATGAACACCACTCCCCATATATCCCATTTCTGGGTTTTTATAAGCTTATTCCATTATTTTCTAACCTCAAAATTTCCACCGAGTTGATTAGGTAAAAATGCATGCTATACAGGCAATGTTAAAGCCGTAAATTATCCCCGTAATTTCCCACCGCCTAATTCACAGTTATTTAAATCGGAAAACCCATATTTGCTTACCTCAGCCTCTTCCCTGGGTCACGTAGATGGAATATCGGGTTCAAAATCTGCAGGGGGATCCATCTTTACTGTACGATGGGAAGAAGAAAAATAAGGAGCCGAGAAGTACCCTGCGACAGCCCCCAAGCTGGGAGATGACGTCACCAATACAGCGCTACTAATCCAAATGGCTAACTCGTTCTCAAATCTCGAAACGCAAGTATAAATAGGCTAATATGCCACCACAACCACAGTCTCACTAGAAAATCGATAGAGTATATTTAAAATCGTTACATTATCGCCAGGACTTGGTAAAATGGGATAAAATTCAAGTAATATGACCGACCACCTGCCACCTGCCTGTTGGCCAAGCTATGTCAGCGGAAATCGCTAATCGACAACTCAGGATGCTACATTATAACCAGGCATGATCTCGCAAGGAAATTCCAAGAGGTTTATTAAGAAATTTTATGAAAAAACTGAAAATTGGGGAAAATAAGTAAAATTCCGGCAAGAGGACCACCTGAGGCACACCAACCACCTGCCAATGACGTCATATTAGCAGACACCGCTAAACTAGCTGAAATCTAACAACACTTGCTCCAAATCACAGGTGTATGAAAATATCCGCAAAAAAGTTACATGCTGAAACAAATCCTCTGAAAACTGAAGAAATAGAAGGAAAATGTGTCCTCATCGTAAAGGGAATTAATTAATGGCTTTGTCTGGGTAATTTGCCGATGAAACTGCTTCATTTCGAGTTCATTTGCATTTTCCTGGTGCTATTATCGAGAATTTTGGCTGGTGGGAATGATATAACTGGCTGGTTAGTAAAATGTCCCCCAAATCCCTCCCTATCCTCCCTAGGCCCCGAAAGGAGGTGCAAAATAGCAACTGCAGTCCACGGGGTTCATGATCAATAATAATAATAATAATAATAATAATAATAATAATAATAATAATAATAATAATAATATGAGGCGGAGGAAAATGATAATGTGATAACGACGACGACGATAATGATGATGATAAGGAAGAGGAGGAGAATAACTGATAATAATAATAATAATAATAATAATAATGATAAATTAGTCCTAAAACTGCCATCTATCCATGTTTTCATGCTTAGTATAGATCAGCAGCAGTAAATTATATATGCTAGTCCCGAAGAAGTACTATTTAAAGAATGTAGAGCCATAGTATTGCCTTATTGTCAATGCAAACGGTCGAAAATGAGGCCAAGTCATGGTGAAAGGAGTATGGTAATTGGTGCTAGTCAAGAAGAAGTGCTATGGATAGAAAAATCGTGGCAAAAGCAAGCATAAATTTAAACTTGCGTCATCGGAAGGAAGGGGTTAATTTATGTATTTATTCATCCATCTATCTACCCGTTTACTTGTCTGTGTATATCTACCTATGTTTATCTGTTAACCTACCTATTTATCTTTTGTCTGTCTGTCTACCTATTTGTCTGTCCATATCTACCAATCTGTTTATTTCTGTTACCTACCTACCTACCTATCAATCTCTCTACCTATCTATCAATCTATCTATCTCTCCCAGTTCGAAAATTCTGGATTCACCCTTGTGCCAAAAAATGTAGGATCCAGAACATTCCGATTACGAACCATCTCTTGAATCCCCGACTCGAAAAAATATTTAAATCACGTGTTTGAAAATGGCTGACTAAGATTCGAGGCTTTCAACTTCACCAATCAAAATGATTCGCTTAGATTTGAAGCTTTGAGTGGCATTTTTGAACGTGACTGACTACGATTCCATGCTTTGAACTTATATAAAATTAACTGGCTTAAGGCCCCCACACACGATCAATAATATTGACAGCAGTAACTGTAAAAACCCCGGCGGCCCTAAACAGAAAATCGTCAATATACTGAACAATCCTTCAATATACCCCATACACGATCAATAACACTGCTCAATACCAAATATTGGCCAATAATATTAATCGTGTGTGTGGGGGGGGGGGCTTAGCCTTGATGCTCTGTATAACACTTTTGAATATGTCTGGCCATGATCCGAAACTGAATGGTACACTGACCACGGCTGAGCAAGATTTCAAGCCTGGAACTGGAACTTGCAAATGATTGGCTGGAAATCTGGAACCGAGGTGATATGAGGGGTGACAGAACGGTGAAAGGTGAGTCTGGCTCCAAAGACTGAAAGAACATCATTGATAAAGAACTCTTCATGTAAAGTAAGTGCACAACTTTATATTTGTGTATATGTAATGATAATGTGTGGATAAGAAATTATTCTATGTATATTGTACTTGGTTTTTGAGGTATATAAGTCGTAAGTCTTCGTTTTGCTATATTTTTTAGAACAAATAAAAGTTTAGTTAGGATGCTGTATTTTAACCTGATTTTACAGTAATGGGCAGGTGTTTCGAGGATGTTTTTCACTTTACACTAAAATAGTCTCTTTCCCAGGTGTGAAATGGCATGGTGTCAGTACTCTAACTACTAGACAATGTTCTTGGTCATCCATGAGTGCACAACTACTTCATGTCTACTAAGTGGATCAGGTAAATGATCCTTGAGGGCTCGATGGCTTCCGCCACTATATCGATGACGGTTGACTAATTGCAGTCCAGTGATTTTATCTCTACTACGTGGATGGGAGTTGACTAAAGCTTGGCAGTGGTGGATGGTTAACGGTATCTGCCACTTCACAAGCCGTGACATTTCTTCCAAAACACTGGCTCTCATCACCAGTCCTGTCCTTGTTCCCGCATGTATGGCCTCGCATCATAACAAGGACGACTAAGCTCATCGGGAGCAAGAGGAACAAACTACTGAAAGACTGGAAACTCCATAGGTAGAAAATACGTGGACAAGATTCCTCGGGAAGGCAAATAAGGTAAACAAAACACAACTCCTTGATGGCACGAAGTATCGATGGATGAAACAATGTTTAACTTCAATAAAACGAGATCTCTACGAAGGGCAGAAGTACTGCGAACTACACTTCGACTCCAGACAAAGGAACGTGTTTAAACTCTACATGAAGCAGCTGGTGATACAGGGAAAGGTACTACGAGGTCTGGATGCCACGGTATTTCCACAGAAGAGAGAAGATGAGTCAAAAGGTGTCTACTTCGAGATAAGGTAGAGCCAA
>JAGKTI010019930.1:0-16660 GCA_018397915.1 Birgus latro | reverse complement strand
AGGACCCAATACCTGTCCAGGGACCCAACCAAATAGGCAGATTCGCATGGCCATGTGGAATGTGAGAGGTGTGAATGAGGAGAGTAAGAGGGTGGAAGTGGTGAATGTGTTCAAGAGTGCAAGATATGTCGTGATGGCATTACAGTATGTGAGAAAGAGATGAAAGGGTGTGAAGTGGTGGAGTGGGAGGGTGTAAAGTGTGTACGGTTGGGCATGAATGGGTGAGGAAGATGCAAGGAAGGAGTTGCTTTGCTGATGAATGAGGTGTGGCAGAGTGGAATGAGAGATCACAAATGTGTCAACTTGAGATGTATGTATGTCAAGTTCAAGTTTGAGAAGGTGAAAGTGGCAGTGATTGTAGCAAATGCACCATGTGATTCAAGGAGCGAGACAGAGAAAGAAGGTTTTGGGGATAAGCTGGATGATGAAGTGGGAGAAATGCCCAGGAGTTTATAAAGTGATTGTAATGGGTGACATGAATGGAAGACTAGGCACTTCCATGAATGATATAATGGGTAATAATGGAGTACCAAGAGAGAATGATAATGGGAAGCGACTGAAGGACATGCGTCTGGAAAGGAGGCTGTGCATTTCTGATTCTTATTTCAAACACAAAGATGCACATAAATACAGTCTAAATATAGTATAGCATATAAAAATATAGTATAGTATATGGTATAGAGGGAATGGAGATAGTGCTGAAAGGAGCCTGACTGATTACGTGCTTGAAGAGAAATCAGTGCTGGGTAGTGCTGCTGATACAAGGGCAGTGAGAGGACAATGCGGAGGTTTGTCAGGTCATATGACTGTGGTGTGCAAGATCAAGCTGAGGGGAGTGAGGTGGACCAACAGAGAGAGGAACTGTCATGGAGTGAGAATGAAAGTTGAGAAGCTGGGGATCAGAGAAATGGCAGATGAATACAAGGCCAAAGCAGGGGAGGAGTTAGAATTAGTGAATGGGAATGAAATGGATCTGGACAGCTTGTGGAATGTATATAGGGATTGCTTAGGTTGGAATGCTAAAGCAGAGTGTGGTGTGGCAAGAGTAACAACAGAGAAGAAAGGTACGGTATGGTGGGATGAAGAGGTTAAGAGAGCAGTGGAGGAAAAGAGGAAAGAAGTGGCTAGAGTGGATACAGAACAGGAGTTCAGTTGAAATAAAAACTGAATATAATGAGAGTGAGAAGCATGTCAAAAGACTAGTGAAGAGGAAAAAGGAGGATGTAAGTGATGATCTATGAAAAAAATGAATGCAAATTACTGTACCCTGAAAATTGGATGTTATTCTGGAAAGAGGTGTGGAATGTAGAAGTGACAGTGGAAAGGAATGTGAAAATGTGATGATGTAAGTGGTAGATTATTAACCCATGGGGTGAAGGATCAGATGGAAAGAATATTTTGAAAGTCTGTTGATGGGAATGGAGAGCAAAGTGACTGTTAATGTGACTGTTTTTTGGGGTGTACAGAGAAGGAATGCAGTGCCAGGATACATGACACTCACAGAGGTGAAGACTGCTGTGAAGCAGCTGAAAAATGGGAAAGCAGTTGGGGATGATGAGGTGTATGCAGAGATAAGTGTAGTGCAGAAAGCTGAATGAAGTGCTTGTTGGAGATATGTAAGAAGGCATGGATGAGTGAAACTGTGCCAGTAGAGTGGAAAATGGCAGTAAAAAGGTAGTGATTGTACCCCTGAACAAAAATAAAGGTTAACGAAATGAGTGCAAGAATTATCGTGGCATAAGTCTACTGAGTATTGTAAGGGAGGTATATGGAAGAATTATTATAGATAAAGTAAGACAGATGTCAGAAGTCCTAGTAAGTGATGAACAGGGTGACTTTAGGAGTGGCAAAGGATGTGTGGATCAAGTATTTACAGTGGGACAGATAGCAGAGAAGGTGTGGATCTGGAAAATGCATATGACAAAGTAGACAGAGAAGGATTGTGGAAGGTTCCGCACATGTACAGTGTAGATGGTAAGCTGCTAGGTGCCATCAAGAGTTTTTACGATGGTAGTGAGGTAGGTGTAAGGGTAAATGGGCATCTAAGTGAATGGGTCATGATCAATGTGGGTGTGTGACAAGGTTGTGTAATGTCCCCATGGTTGTTCAATATATATATATGAATGGGGTGATGAGAGAAGTAAAATCACGAGTAATGGAGAGGGGCATAGCATTGGTAATGAATGGTGATAGATGGAACACCTCAAATTTGTTGTATCCTGATGAATCAGTGAAATCTGCAAATACTGGAAAAGAGCTTGGTAGACTAGTCCAGAATTTTGTAGATAACTGTGAGCATCGTGCCTTGAAAACAGATGTAAAAAAGAGCAAAGTGATGGTTATTCAGAGAGAAGGTGACTCCCAGTGTGATGTTACAGTGAATAGAGATACTGGGATTGATGAGAAAGTTCAAATACCTGGATTAAGTGATAGAAGAGAGAGGAAAATGTACAAAAGAAGTGGACAGTAGAGTGACACAGGGATGGAAAGTGGCTGAAACTATGAAGGCCTTGAAAAGGTACAGAGGCTTGACTGTTGCAGCTGTGCGAGGCTTACATGAAGGAGTGTTAGTGCCAACTTTAACATACAGATGTGAGACTATGGTACTGCATGAAAGTGAAATGGCAAGAGTAAGAGAAGTGGAGATGGGACTGCTGAGGAATGTGTGTGGGGTATAGAGAGTGGATAGGATACACAATAACGTGACTCATGAAAGATGCGGAGTGAGGAAGTATGTGGGCACCAGAGTCAGAGACTGTACCGAGATGGTTTGGTGTCTTGTGGAGAGAATGGACGACAATAGTGGTGAAAAAGGTGTATCTGAGAGAATCTGAAGGAGGGAGGAGGTGAGGCAGCCCAAGAAGAAGGTGGAGGGATATGGTGGATGAATGTGTGAGGAAGACAGGTATGGATGTTGATGATGCTAAGGGACTAACAAGAGAACAAGCTGGGTGGATGAATTTTGTGCGAAGAAGCACATAACCAGGGATTTGGCACCCCTTTTTACCATGACAGTGTTTGGATTGGCTCTAGCAGACAGGTATATGTAAAGCTACAGAATGTGCTGAAACTTTTTGGCCTATTTGATGAAGCCAGGATTTTGAAGGCTTGAATGGTGAGTGAATGGAAGCATGGCTCAATGAATTGGGCAAACTTTGGCAGTCTGGACATTGCTACTCCTCACCCTGCCCTTGGGTGGGAAAAGAAATCCGAATGATGTTGATGATGAATACTCTCTAGCTAAAACTTAGGATGCAAGATGGAGAGATGGCAATTTTAGGCCAAGTCAGAATAAAAAAAGGCAGTGTCCTTATTAAATTACTCCCCCAAAAAATAAATAAGCCAATCACATTCCACAGCATTTCTTACTTCTTAAATTTACTGGTTGGTTCCCTCTTATCTACAGTTATAATTAGAGAGAGAGAGGTAGTAATACCATAAGAGACATATCCCAGACCTATAAACAGTCTATAAACTCCAGCACAATAAGTGAAAACATGCCATTAAAGTTTCCAATTGTACCCACTCAATTCACAATATCAATTGTGTGAAAAGTGTTGGGAAATTTTGGAATAATCCCAGAGAGAGAGAGAGAGAGAGAGAGAGAGAGAGAGAGAGAGAGAGAGAGAGAGAGAGAGAGAGAAGAGGATGTTAAATTTGAAAGGATGTACTGTAACATCATAATTTCACTCGTTCCAACCAGATAATAACACATAGATAATTAACTTAAAATACTAATTACACAAATAATTATAATAGGATAAATACACATAATTAAGGAGGATGCCTTCACAGTGTATAAGCTTTAGGCTGTTTCTATAATGCCCTTCACTGTGAGAGGACTTTCTTAGGACACATATATCATCTCAAGGTATGCAGGATAAAACAAATCCTCGTACGTGAAGGTAAAAATAAATGAATACATAGTTAAATAAAAAAATAGACCACCATACACAAGGGAAGAAACAAATAGTCTTGGCATTCACAAGCATTATATTTTCACCACCAGAGCTCTCTCAAGGTAAAAACCAAGCACATGCAAAACCAAGCCTCCTATACAACTCTGGATTCATCTAGGAGTATAAATGTAAACTGTATGTACAGTGTAGCCTCGATATAACGGACTTCAATAGACTGAAATTCATTTTTATCAGAATCAAAGAGCTATTGTCAGGCTATAGAATAGAACAGAAAAAGTCTGATAAAGCCAGAAGCAGTCCAAACTGCCTGACAACTTTAGCTATGTTCACCACAATAAAGTAAATAAAGGACATGTTTATCTGTGGACAGTACAGTGCTATTATACTTATTATACCATTTGATTATTGTAGTGAATGTATAATATCGTACAGTACTGCAATGGTAGTGTAAAAAGTTTAAAAACCGTTGGTGTGATCCGGACTAACGTCTAATACATTGGAAAAAGTCTGGGTTGGCAGGGGGCAGGCCAGATGAAGCATTTATTGGAATTTCACTTTTTCAGAATGGTCTGGGTTCCAATTAGTCCGTTATAGTGAGGTTTTACTGTAATTTAAAGACATTTGTGTACCATAAAAGAGTAAGTTGAAAAAAATAGCATAACTGAAGGTGAGGAAATGAAAAAAAAAAGACTAAAAATGGGAAATCTTCAGCAAGGAATTGAAAAAAGTAAAAAACAGCAGGAATGAAAAGCACCTAATAATGGCATAGTGTAAAAATAAAAAATTCCGAAAAAATACAAACTGAAGAAACAAAGAATATTTAAAAACAGTAAATAAAAAATATGGAAAATATGTTTAAAAAACTGTATACAGCACTGAAGTAATTTAAAATCCCCAAAAACACTGAACTGGGGAAAAGAGAATTTTTTTTTTTTTTTTTAAATACCTAAAACGTTACTTTTAAAGTTAAAATCTATCTATCTATCTATTGACAGACGCCTCAATCCCGAACGGGGTGGCCACAAACAAATCGCCTCCATGTCACTCTGTCCCCTGCCATTTCACTACCACGCTCCCAACTCACACCCCCCTCTCTCATATACCTCTCCACTCCATCCCTCCATCTCATCCTCGGCCTCCCCCTCCCTCTCGCCCCCTCCACCTCACTCACATACACTCTCCTCGTCAATCTTTCACTCTCCATCCTCTCCACATGCCCAAACCACCTTAACGTGTTTCTCCTAACGCTTCCCATCACGTCCTCAACCACACCACAACGCTCCTTCACTTCCTCATTTGTTAGTCTGTCTCTCCATGTGACTCCACATGCTCCTCTCAAATAACTCATTTCCACTGCTCTCACTCTTGACTTCTGTCCTTCCAACAGGGTCCAAGCTTCACTTCCATATGTCAGAGTTGGTATCACAATACTGTCATGTAACAACTTTTTCACTTCCATGCTCACCTCCCTGTTTCTTATCACTGCTTTCAACGAACCAGCAACCTTCCTTCCCTGCTGTACCCTTTCGAGCACTTCACCCTCCAGACTACCATCCTTACTCATCACACTGCCCAAGTACTTAAATTCACTCACATTCTCCATTTCCTTCCCATCCAATCTCACTGTACACTCACTGGCTTCACTTCTCTCAAAGACCATCACTTTACTCTTCCCCACATTCACCTTTAAATTCCGTTTCTTACACACTCTCCCAAACTCATCTACCAAGCCTTGCAGCTCCCCTTCGTCTTCACTCAACAACACAGTATCATCTGCAAACAACAGTACAGGGAGTTTCCAAACACTGCCCTCTCTCACTAGGGCCGCTCCAACATCCACTGCCCGACCTTGTATCTCTTTTATAACCCCATCCATATACAGATTGAACAACCATGGAGACATGACACATCCTTGTTTCAATCCAACCTTCAAATGGAAAGATTCACTCAGTTTGCCATCCACACGCACTGCAGCCTTAGCACCCTCATACATACTCTTCACTGCCTTCAACAACTTCCCATCCACTCCATATACTCTTAATACCTTCCACAAACCTTGTCTATCCACCCTGTCATATGCTTTCTCCAGATCCATGAAGGCTGCATACAACTTCTTGCCCTTCTCTAGAAACTTTTCCACTAAGGATCTAAGAATGAATATCTGGTCTACACAACCTCTTCCCTTCCTAAAACCTCCTTGTTCTTCTCCAACTAATTCCTCAGTAATTTCCCTAACTCTGTCAATAAGTATCCTACCATATATTTTTCCTATTACACTGAGAAGGCAAATGCCCCTATGATTACCACACACTGCTTTTTCCCCTTTTCCTTTGTACAGAGGAATAATTATACCTGACTTCCAATCCTCCGGGACTCTACCCTCCTCCCAAGCCAATCTGCACACCTTCCACATCCATTCTATTACTATCTCTCCCCCATGCTTCAGCATTTCACCACACACTCCATCAATTCCTGGGGCTTTCCCCATTTTAACTTTCTTCATTGCTTCCACCACTTCCATCCTGGTGATTTCTTCCTCTCTTCTCACAACTCTCCTTCTCCCTGCCATTCCCCAGCCACTTATACTTGCATTACTTTCATTCTCTATGTTCAACAATTCATTAAAGTGTTCTCTCCATCTGTTTACTTTTTCTCCCTTCTCCACTAGTAATCTACCATTTTTATCTTTCACACCCCCACTGACTTCGTTGGCACCCTGTCTAGCTCTCTTTACCTCCTTCCAGAACATTTTCTTACATTCCCTCCACTTTGCACTCAAATTCCTACCAAATTCCTCATCCACTCTCTTCTTACTCTCTCTTACTAATCTTTTCACCTCTCTCCTCCTCACTACATATAACTCTCTCGTCCGTCTCTCAGCTTCTTCGTTGCCCCTGTTCCTCATCCACTCATTAATGCTTTCTTCTTTTGTGCCACAGCCTCTCTCACCTCTTCGGTCCACCATGCTGTTCCCTGAACCCCCTTTCGTCTCCTCTTCACCCCACACACCACCTCACATGCTGCACAGATTTCTTCTGTGAATACCGTGCACACACTCTCCACGTCCCCCATCTGCTCCAATCTATATTTACCCAATCGCGCCTCCACTTCCATTCAGCCTTTATTCCATCCTCTTGTAACTTTTCTACCCTCCTTGTAACAAATACTTCCTCCTGTCTTTCCCTTCCTCTCCTCCTCCATCATGTTTGGATTCTGATTCTGGCCACCACCAAGTGGTGGTCAGAAAGTCCACTCCCCCAACCTCTATATACTCTTGCATCCATTATACATCTCCTCATCCTTTCATCCACACACACATAGTCAATCATTGCTTTCCGTTCATTCATTCCCCCGTCCTCTCTTCTCACCACTCGCCATGTATACCTATGGATCATTTTGTGCCTGAAGAGGGTATTAACTACCACCAACCCCCTCTCAGCACAAATGTCCACTAAAGCACTGCCATTCTCATCCATCTCTGCAGGCACACCCCACTCACCAACCACTCCATCCACCTTCTCATTCCCCACTTTTCCATTCATATCTCCAATCAGAAACACTCTCTCATTCCTTTCAAACTTTTCCAAGCAGGCTTCCACATTTGTCCAAAACTGTTCTCTCACTCTACTTACACGATCTTGCGTTGGCGCATACACGCACACAATTGCCCACATTTGTAGTCCAAACTTTCACTCTTACCCATACAATCCTTGACCCAACTGATCCATACTCTCTTACATTCTCCTTCCACCTGTTGCTCACAACAATACACACTCCCTCTTTCGCCCTCTCATTCTCACCCACTCCCGCGCATATACCCCATCCATATTCCCATTCTCTCACACTCTCACCTCGCCATTTAGTTTCAGTTATTCCACATATAACCACTTTCGCACTCTCAAGCACCTGTACAATCTCTCTCTCTTTCACCTCATCATTCATACCCCTCACATTCCAGGTCGCAATCTTTATCTCGTCCTTTGTCCGTTCCTTTATCGTCAACTTTGGGTCAGTCCTGGTCCGAGGCTTCCTGTTTGTATTTTTAGTTAGTTGTTTTTACGGGGTGGGGCACTAACCCACCACCAACCCTTTTAGTCGCCTCTTACGACAAGCAGGGATACTGGGGGAGAATTCTTGAAAAAACCCCTACCCCCAGGGGTTAAAAAATTCCTAAAAACAAGCTGTTGTTGCTAGTTAACCCCAGTCTGTCTTGTCAACCACAAGTAAGCAACTGGTTCTGTGGGGCCATCCTACAGGTACAGTACAGCACATGCACCGTGCAGGGAACCAGTGCCCCCTTGCTGGTAGACAGTGTCTCACCAGGGTTGGGTCAGAGTCCTTCCCATGATGAGGTGCAGGGAAATATGAGGTGGTTTAGCTCCTGGGTGGATGCTGCAGCTGCTCCATCCAGGGAGCACAGCACCACCATGTGTAGGCTCAACATTAGCACTTCTAAAATAGGTAAATTGAGGAAATGAAAAATGCTTAAAAACACTAAGTCTGCATATCACATAAGCATAAATGGTAACTCTTGACTTTGCTTTCAACCATCACTTTGTGCTGCATTTAGCAAATCAAAAATCCTGACTACATGAAATATATATAAGATACTTGAAAAGTCAGACACAAAAGATGGCCCACTATTCCTCTGCATCTACTGGACATTCAGGCCATGTCCTTTACTTTCCTCCCTGACACAACACATAAAAGAAAATCATATTGTTTGTATAATTTTGTATCGTCTGTATCAGGTCAAAGAAAATCATCAGAGAAATAAACTATACTCCTTTTACCTTAACCTGACCCAGATTTTTATCCTTTTGCAGTTAGTTCAATGACAGAATAAGAAAACTATGACTCTACCAACTTTCCATGGCACTTCTTCATGACTAGCATATTCTACTGCAAATCTCGTTACAAAACAGCATTTAAGATGAAGAGACAGCAATTTTGATCAAAGTTAGAGTAAAAAATGGCATAAGCACCTAACAGCTTTGGGAAGTATTAGCCAGTAGAGAAAAGTGAACAGAGGAGGTGAAATATTAGGTCAACTTTTATTCCTTATTTTACGAAGGATCTGCTCTTCTTCCCGTTACTCTTCTGGATCGTGATGTAAAAATGCACTTACGATCAACTCCCTATCGTAACTCAGGTTTTGATATGCAGGAGGGACAAGAAGGCTGTAGAATCATCCCCTTGGTCCTGTTCTTATGTCATGAATAAATTTTTAATTTACAACATGAAAATTACAGTAGATTTTATAAAACTGTTTTCTGCAGGATGATCAGGGAAAGGGGTGCAAAATCTTCCCTTGTCTAGTTCTTCTTATAAAAAATATACAGAGTTACAACAAGGAATCGATTGTTCATGTTTCTGAGAAGCTCCCGGTTACACCACAGGGAAGAGTGACAGCAAGAAAACTTATAAAAAAAAAAACATGAAAACTTATATTTCCCACCACCACTGAGACTAGTGTATTCCCAACGTTCAATGCCTTATGCAGTTCTAAAGGTCATATATAAGGAAATCTTTTGGTAACTGAAAAATAAGAGAAAAACTATGGCTAATGTAAACCTCTATTCAATTACTTATGCACTATACTACTAAAAGTCACACAGTATATAAAATTTCTTTCATTCAGTGGGAAACATCAAAAATTTTTCAAGATTAGGTCAGAAAGAAAGAATAGGGTAGGGAAAGAATTATGAAAACAGTTTCTCAACAACTAAAACTACAGAAAGAACCAAAACTAAACCATACTCACATAATCTTGCTTTCTGACATCATACCCACACTGCTTATTCTTGATTATTTCCTAAAAAAAAGAAAGGTAAAGAAATTACTAAATGAGAAATGTACACAGCAATATCATCATTATCATCATCATGGTAGTAGGTGGTGGTGACCACTGTCCACTCATTTAATGTAGTGCTGCCTGCTTCTTCATTCACCTTTATCACTGTTTTTCTGTGTCTGACCACCTCTCATCCTATTTCTCCCATCTGTCCTGTCACTTTTTATTACCCTTCTTTCCCTTTCAGGTGACTTTACATTGCAGGAAACCATTTACAACACTGGGTGGTAACCATATAACCAACCCACATGAATTTCCTAAGTGTCAACAAATGGGTTGGCAGAAGGTCAGTGCCCCTCCCCATAAAACAACTAACTCAAAGACAAATGGCCACCCCTTACAGTATTATGGCATCTGGCTATAGACAGCTAGATCATAATCATCATCATTCATCCAGACCTTTCTCACTCCATTTAAAGAGAGGGAGAGAGGGGGGGGGGGGGCAACCAATGTTTGCACTCATCATTCAAACTCCTAGAACTCTGGCTCCACCTGATAGGCTATAAAGCATCAGCCAAGAAATATATAGTACAGTATATCAGAGCTCCTGATACTGTGTTCCAAAATATAACCTAAGTCTAGATTTTCTTTTTTTTTTTTTTTTACAAGTATACTGGTATCTTACTATAAGTCTTTCATCTTAAATTGGCCAAGACTTTCATTCTTTTGCAGCCTATTTCACACAGCTCAATGGCTGAGTAAGAAAATACTATGGCTCTACACCCTTTCCACTGCACTTCTCTGTGACTAGCATCGTATTCCACTGCTAATTTATTGATACAACTCGACATTCAAGTGGGAGGGATGGCAATTTTACAAAGTTGGAGTAAAATGAGTATGCATCCAAATACCTGTAAAATCCAATGATCAATAACTCAGCATGTCAAACTATTTATTGTAAGAAGTAAGATAAAAGCTGAATTAAACTGTGTATAACTTCATATCATTTATAATGGCGCCAACATGCTTGGATACATCGGTCTTGGTCACCTAATGGTGGCTCTTCATGCTGCTCAATCTCTTGCAGCCTCCGTTTTCAATCCCTTATCCCTTAAGGTCACACTCCATGACCTCATCCCAGGTCTATTTTGGTCTGCCTCTTGCAACTTTACCCCCGACATTCGCACTTCTCACTTTCTGCACCCAACTGTCATCCACCATCCTCTACAGATGCCCAAACCATCTCAATCTCCCTCTCATCACAACAACAATACATTTCAATCCCATCCTTCCTCTCCATATGCACAAACCATCTCAATCTACCCCTCCTCATCACAACACCAATACATTCCAGTCTCATCCTTCCTCTCCACATGCCCAAACCATCTCAATCTACCCCTCCTCATCACAACACCAATACACAACACTAAGTAGTGTTACAACAAAACCATAAAAACATCATTACTAAATAAATCAATGACAACTAATTCTAACACTGAAAGGTGCTTGCCAAAAGAAAATCAAATAGCATCTTAAGAATAAAATATAAAACCACCACAGCTAAAGGATTAAATAAAATGCAAACTCTCAAAACCAAAACGCTTGGCTCGAAAAAGGGTTTACAGAAAATGGAATATTGGGAAGCAGAATCATACTGATAATTAGGTTTGAGGAAGACCATGTTAAAGAAAAGTCAGCAGTACTATGAACAGTAAATGCACTGAAGTATCTTGTGGTAGTAATATCTGTTGTTATACTACCCATACATAAGCTCTGTCTACAAGTATACATTAACAATGATGGGGAAGATTACATTAACCCCTCCTAGCACATGAAAAATATTTTGGAATGTGGAAGCTTTTGGAAATCAGATGTTCAGATGTGGGAGGTTGTACTGTACTACAGTGTAATGATATGCTTCTTGTTTCAAATCACCATCAGATGCTAATTTTCAGCAATCTGATCAAGTAACTGTGATAAAAGGGTTGACAGGTGGTATTCTTGCCAATTATCGATGCTCCCCAACCCCTATTCCTAAGTGGTCTATTTTGCTTATTACTCCTTACTGTCATCTTTTGAATTATATAAATCCTTCCAATATCATCATACTCTGCATAAATAATGTACAAAAGGCTATTATCCATCAATACCCAAAAATAAACAGCTAAGGAAGTGATAGGGAGCTTTCTTAACCAATGAAAATACAAACCTGTATCTACTCCCCTCCTTCTTAACCCTTTCGCGCACAGTACCGCGATTTGCGTTACATGTGGTGTGGTGTGCCAAAGCACAGGACCTCAAATCACGTGCAAACGCAAAAAAAATAATCAAAAAATAAGTTTCTGGTCGATTTGCATCAAATTTTTTAGCATTCTAGCAGCCACGTGTCTCTCCCGAGGTAAGACCATTGCAACACTGCAATGACTCATATGTGCCTGTATGTAGTGATAGAATCTTAGTGCTCCACTAGCAGCCAGATAGCAGGGTCGAGCTGTGTTGTGTTGTCCCTTTAAATCCGCCATTTTCCCCCTCCCACCCGAGGCTGAAGGCATTATTGAAATATTGTGATTGTACAGTGTTTTTTTACTATACTGTGAAGTGATTGTGTCTACTGAACATAGATATATTGTTTGTAAAGCATTGGGGCCCGTTGTCAGCCATCAGAGGCAGAGTCTGGTTTGTTATAGCGGGGTTTCCACTCACCCTGCCCGTAAAATGATGTATTTTACCCTTATAGTGAAGCCATTACTTACATCTGTGAAACATATAGTGCCTGTAGTGCCTGGACTAGTGAAATAACTGACCTACCATAGCAGGCATTATGTTATGCCATAGAGATAACATAGACATATGGATTAGTTGCTAAGGGAACAGGCAGTCTCTTACGCCATACAGTAGGGAATGGAATAACAGAAGAGGCTGGGATGGAATCATGTGATAGTGTTTTATATTGTATATGGTTCAGTGTGAAATATACGTATAAAATAGTGCAGCGAGTGTTCACCGAGAAATATTGCGTGCAATGACTGACAGCGGAAAGTTACGTAATGATCAGAGACAAGAAAATACGCCACACAGCGACACATATATGACATTATATACGTATGTCGTGCAGCGAATGTTCGTGGAGGAATCTATTGTGTGCATCGCATGTGTTAGGCAAACGTGGTGCAAGGAACAGAGAATACGCCACACACACACACATACACACATGCATAAACACACACACACACACACACACACACTCACTCATGCACCCACGCACACACACATAACTCACACACTACCTAACTCATCTTCAATTCCTTCAAGTTCCTGCCAGCAGCTCAACACCTCTTGAGCAAGTGAGTTATCCATATTTTGTTGATTTGTACATTGACCTGTTTCTACATTTCTATATTTTTTTCACAAATAAGTATTGTTTTTTACATATACACATATGAGATGGAAGAAAGATCAGCTTTAGTATCAGTACCTAGCAAAAAGACTAGTGGAAATGTCGAGTTACTGAGAACACTATCAAAGAGCTTATGATATTTCACGTGTATAATTTGAGTAAAAAATAATAATAATAATAAAACGTAACAAGCAAAAATATGTAAGCATTCGTGAGGCAGGGAAATTGAGCGTTTTTATCTCGCTTGCGGGCGAGGAAGAGTGTTCTATCTTTATCGTGTATTTACTCCAAAATCATTGAACGTATCGATTTCCTGTAAGAACCATGATAAAGATCAGTGTATTCTACATATGTAGAGGACATAACTATGTAATTTCTCTAATGAAAAGTTGTGGTTACGTAGGCGGTTATTGTGCGCGCATGACGAAAGTGCACCGCGGCTGCGAGTACCCTGTAGTTTTTTGCGATTTACTCGGAAACTATGAGGCGTATCAAAACAAAAAGGTATCAGAAGAAAGCTTATGAAATTCTACATAAGATTATGTAATAAAAACATAAGGTGTGTGAGAAAACTTCTGCAGTATACCTCCCTGAACAAAAATTGATTTTTTTTACAAAAATGGCTTTTAGTTTTTTGCTATTTTCTCGAAAACTACATATCGCATCACAACCGGACACACCTCATTAGAAAGCCAATGAAATTCTCAATCAAAACTTATAATAACATTTTTCTGTATGATGGAAAACACTCGAACGACAATGTTGGAAATGAGATCAATGTTCCAAAATGTTTATTCACGGCGGCCTTGTGTACTTGTATTCGTATTTTTCTGGTTTTTCTTTTGGCTTATCAGCTAGAACAAACATCGGCGAATAAGATTATGTGAGTTTCAGGGCAACATTTTGAGGTTTGGGTGGCGAAAATGAGGCGAGAATACATGTAATTTGCGTACCGCGGGCTGCCAGCGGAGTGCGCGGGGGAGTAAAATCATGAGCCAGTTAAACTTAATAAAACTTGCCGTGCGCAAAAGGGTTAAAATATCCGACAAAAACATAATAAAGGTACTGGGAAGCAGCAAAAAATACGAACACCCCACTGGATTGAAAGGGTTAAAATGACTCCTTACTTACATTTGCCTTCTGTTTACAACAAGAGAAGGGAACCCCACAGGCTTCCCTCGACCCCACAGCCTCAGAGGAGCAGTTGAAATATACGTTACGGTCCCAGTCCTTCGGCCCCTCGATACCACAACACTCAAGCTGCAAACATATCATCATCATCATTATAATCCTGATCTTTAATCATCATCATCATCATTACTTTTTTTTCACCTAAGGATGTGGTGAGGTAGGATTTCGAATTAGGCAGACAAAAAGAATATAAGTGAGAGAACTATCATCATCACCATCATCATTTCTTTCCCACCTAAGGATGGGATGGTGTGGAATCCAGAAAGAAACAGCTATGGAAATAGTAAGGAAGAGGGAACACTATGAACATCCTATCATCATCACCAACATGCACATCATTATCTCTCTCACCTTCAGTTTCACCTAATGAAGGGGTGAAAGAGGATTCAGACACAATAATAAAGTATCCAGTTTTCATTTTTTCAAGGAAGCTGGAAACACAATCATACATTCCAAACACAGCTGAGTCCTGCAGTTAGTTATCGCATTACACCTTTATTGCCACATCATGCTCACCTACACATTCACTTTACATGCAGGGCAATAAAACACCTCCATCACAACAACATACTATCAGCTCCCTCCTCCTGACATCCACCCATCAGAGGTGTCCTTAAACAGAGATAACTGAGTTCATCTGGCTACGATTAAGGCTGAACATTGCCCAGCCCTCCGTCGCTACCAGTTTAGATTTATGTTGGGTAGAGCTATAGATGACATGTGCCCAGCTTGTAAATTAGGTCCACACGATATAACACACATAATGGAGCACTGCACAGCACACACCACATAGGAAGAAGACACATCAACGGCATAGGAACCTATGGGCAGCTCCTCATCTACAGTCAATGGGTATGCTTGATCAGCTGGACCAGGGTTAGGTAACAACAGCAACAACAACAGCCACATCAGGAGTGCAGAGGCCCAGAGCTAAGCTACTCAATCCAAATGTAAGTCAAGAAAGATGGGTCACTTGCCACTGAGTGACATACTTTAGGCAATAAACGTCAACCACACCTTCCATAAAAAACCCTTTCTAGGCAACAACGGAAGGGCATCTCTTAACCAACTAAACCACCAGGCATCCATCTGTTGGTAATAAAGTTACCACCTAATACAGTAATTGGTTTCCTAGATTACAAGCAACTATTTCTGGCTGTAAGCATAACCATACATAAAGAAAATCAATGAAAAGCTACCAACTTCTGATATTTATGGAATGAATGCCTAGAGATACTGCAATCCCTATACCTTAACCTGGCCCAGAGTTTTGTCCTTTTGCAGCCTACATCATGAAGCTCAATGGAAGAATAAGACAAAACTGTGACTCTTCATCATTTACACAGCACTTCTTTATGACCGGCAACATATTCTATTGTTAATCTCCTGTGACAACTCAGTATTCACAATGGAGAGATGGCATTTTTAAACCAAGTTAGAGTAAAAAGAGTATAGGTTTAATCTGGCTGCATTGTAAATTACGAAGTGCAGTCAGTAATAATAAGTGGTGTTGGAGTGACTCACCCACTTCTCCTGTATCCAATCAATGAGGTTCTGCTGGTCGGGGTCATCACGGTAGTGTACGATGAATGCCTGGAACCCGTTGGTAGCCTGTGACTTGATCTGTAACACAAAACAAATTATATTATAACAAACGCCAATCCACTATCTCTTTGATGTAGGTCTCTCACAGAACACAACACATTATAAAAAACACCAATACACAATCTCTGTTATAGGTCCCCACACACCACAACACATTATAACAAACACCAATACACTATATCTTTGCTATAGGTCCCCACACAACATATTATAACAAACACCAATACACTATCTCTTTGCTATAGGTCCCCACACACCACAACATCATCATCATCATCTTCATCTTCGTTTTTCGTCCTTCTGTTCCCATATTCAAACTGAGGGTTGGACGTGCGATGGCTTTTCTCCACTGCTTCCTATCCTGGATTAAATCTTCTCCAACACCCAGTCTTTCCATATCTTCCGTTACAACACTTTTCCAGGTCTTCTTAGGTCTTCCTGGCAGTCAACGTCCCACCTCTTCCAGTGCCTCTGCTATTCTCACACAGCTCTCTTCCTCACTCCTCCTCACGTGACCAAACCATCTAAGCTGCTTCTGCCTCAAGATGATATCGAGATCCTTCACCCCGCATCTTCTGGCTACCTCCTCACTCAAAACTCTGTCCTCCCATCTCACTCCCGCAATGTATCTTAACATTCTACGATCAGTACTCCTCAGAACATTCACATTATAACAAACACCAATATACTATCTCTTTGCTATAGGTCCCCACACAACACATTATAACAAACACCAATACACTATCTCTTTGC
>JAGKTI010019929.1:0-16660 GCA_018397915.1 Birgus latro | reverse complement strand
TTTTTATATATTTTTTAGTATGAGAATAGGACATAGGGCACATTTCAATGGAAAAAGCGAATGGGAAAAAAACGGCCAGGAGGTGCGTTGCGTGGCCAGGCTGTACATGTAGCTAGGAGGGGGAGGGGGTTAGGGTGGGGAGGTGAGGCAAACACAGCAAAATGGCTAAAGTGGTAACACTGGATGCGAGTACTAGTGGTATTAGCATCGCTGCCTATAGCTACACACTGGCAGTTATACAAGACCACACTTGAAAGCCCGGTGATTTAAAAAAATCCCTGGATCACAGAAGTGACGACCCGACCTGCGGTATGGTACTTAGAGTGTGTAATGAGCGTCACGGTAGTGATGGCCCGCCGGTAAGGGGTTAATGGATTGACTGTCCCACAGGTGTCTGTGAAGTGTATCTAAAAGAATTATGAAAAAAGGTATACAAGTGGGCTTACTTTTGTGAGATGGAGCTAAGATTATGGAGGCATAGATGATGTGCAAGTGTTTGTGTGCCTCATTTCACTGGGCTTGCTATTTGACAATCCTTCCACTTTTTTTGTTTTTTTTTGTTTTTCTGTGTTTTGGATCCTGCCGCACTCTGTCAGTGGTGTAAGTCAGTGTGTGGATTTATGTATTGGTGAGAAGAGAGAGAGAGGAGTGCATGAGAGGTATGCAAGGGCAGAAGTAGCTTGAAACTTGCCCATCCCTTGTTGGGGATGATCTCAGGAGAGACCAAGAGATCATCATCATCATCATCCAGACCTCCTTTCCTACTCTAAGGCTGGGTGAGGAGTAGCAACATCCAGACAGCCCAAGTTTGCCCAGTTCAATGGGCCATGCTTCCATTCACTCATCATTCAAGCCCCTGGTATCCTGGCTCTATCTGATACGCCAAAATCTTTCACCACATTCTGTTGCTTCACATAAACATATCCATCTCCTACATTTAACAAAGAATCGAAGAGCGTGTACCGAGATGAATTGGTCATGTGGAGAGAATGAATGACAATAGAGTGGTGAAAAAGGTATATGTGAGTGAATTTAAGGGAGGGAGAAGGCAAGGTAGGCCAAGAAGAAGGTGGAGGGTTATGGTGGATGAGTGTGTGAGGAAGAGAGGTTTGGAAGTTGGTGAGGCTAAGAGACTGACAAGAGACTGAGCTGGATGGATGAATTTTGTGCATAGATGTGCATAAGTAGGGATTTGGCACCCCTTTTAAATGTGACACGTTCGGATTGGTACTATCAGATAGGTATATGTGATGCTACAGAACATGGTGACATTTTTTTTTGGCCTATCTGATGGAGCCAGAATTTCAAGGACTTGAATGATTGAATGGGAGTGTAGCCCATTGGACTGGCCAAACATTGGCTGTCTGGGCGTTGCTTCGTCTCACCCTGTCCTAGGGTAGGAAAGGAGGTCCGAATGATGATGACATTATTTAACAAAGGATCTCTTGTCTTGTCTGTGATTATTTGCTTGATTTTTTTTTTTTCACAGGAAATGAGAGCCTTTAAGGAAGGAAATTTTGGAACCAAGAAATCAAGGACTGTAGTTGCCAATGATGATGATGAAGAGGAGGAAGAGGAAAGTGAAAGTGAAGAGGAAGAGGAGGAAGAAGAGGAGGAGGATTGAATACATGATATCTTTTAACCTGAAGTATTATAGAATCTTTATTTCAGTTTACACAATTGTTATTTTATTTGATTTCTAGAACAGTGGTTCTTTTAGGAGTCCACAATATGGGGGACATGATTGATTGGTGATAAGTCCTGGTACACATTAAATGACAATCCCAATTTGTTTCCCCTTCAATTTGTTAGGGTTTTGTTTTAAAAAGGCTAGTGGATATTTTTTCTCAGATGCCAAAGAAAGGATATATTATAATTTTATTGTCAATAGGATGAAAGAAAATTAACTTGAATCCTTGATACTTATTTTCTGTTTACTAATTTATTTTTAGTAGCTTTAGGAACTAATGAATGTTGCACATCTTTTTGTACATATGGTACATATTTTGTGTGGCTGCCCTGTGCAGTCCCTTCAGGGGTCACCATCATTGTACTGAAGTGAACAGTGAACACTTCAGTCAGCCGGGCCCATATTCTTGTTTGCATAATAGGCTTTTCTAGCACTTCTCCATAACCATTTATTTTGTAGACTACCCATTAATATTCTGCTTTGTGCAGTTTTGATAATCTGCATAAATATTATATGAGATACATGCCATATGCCGAAATGAAACTGGTTAGGAAAAGGTGCTAGGGACCCTCCTTAACCAACAAAAATATGGGCCTTGAGATCCACCCTCATTTTGGTAGTTGTATTTCACCCTCATAGATATTTGTACATCATGTCATACTAGGTCTTGGGATAGTTGGGCTAACTCACTCACACTTCCGTGATTCAAGTTACAAATTGTATAAAATAGAGATATTTATATGAAGAAATGTTCCATTTTATTTTTATCATTTTGAAACATATGGTGTTATGTTAGTTTTTTAGGTCACAGTCGAATATGATATTACAAAGTTTGATGCAGCTTTTAATTAAAATATAATAGAAATATATTTTCAGATATTCTTCACACAAGTGATGGTGAACTTAGCTTACTATTAACCAATCTTCCAACACCATATCTTTTTATTGTTTTGACCTTTTGTATGAAGAGTACAATAAACTCCTTTTTTACACGGACTTTAGTTCTCAGTACCTGTTGTGCATGTATGATGTACTGCAGTTTTGGATGAAGATGTATCTCTAAGGAAAACCAAGGAAGTTAATGATGAATTTCATCCTTTGGTGGAAAGAGGTCAGGATCATTGTGATGACAGCAAGAATAAAATTTCATTCAAGATTTCATCATACTGAAGAGATTAATACCATTACCAACTACTTCATAATAGGTCTTCCACCTAGCAGTAGGAAGAATTAAGTAAAATAGGCATCACTGTAGCAGAGAGGTTGCTTAACCCCAGTCTGTCTGAGGAGACCTGTTAACCGCAGGTATTCAAGTGCTTCTATGGGGCTGTCTTCTTGATCCATGTAGGGTTCTGGCACCCCCTTTGTGGCAGAAAGTACTGCACCTGGGCTGGACCAGGATCCTTCCCATGGTGAGGCTGAGGGGAAACAGGCAGAAGTTTGGCTCCCAGGTAAACACCACAGCTGCTTCTTCCAGGGAACACAGTACCACCATGCATAGTCTTGACATTATTGTCTACTAATGAGGGTAATCAGTAAATCTAACTCAATTCCATTCCTTTAGCACTTAAAAATCTGCTATACAGTATATACTGGTGGATAATGTCATTGTTGCTCCACTTCCATCCTCATCTGAACTGAACCCAGTGGACCAAGGGTAACCACCCATTTAAACTGCACTCCTAGATTTTTATGTTCACAGACTATCTGTGTCATGATGATGAGGTGGCTGTTGTTCAACTCTATGCATGGTCCAGCAGAACTGACAAATGCATGTAAGCAACTGCCCCGGTGGGGTCAACCCAGAGGATCTCTATGTTTGTTAGGTTGTGTCTGTGTCTTAGTGTGGCATATGCTATACAGTGCTCCATAATATGAGTTGTGTTACTAGCTGGGCATGTGGCATCTGTGATTCCAACCAACCCAAATCTAAGCTGATAACTGAGGAGGGGTCGGTGACGCTCTGCTGCAAGCCTAGCTAGGTGAACTCAATCACCTCCATATAATGATACCTCTGATGGGTAGCTGTCAGGAAGTGGGGGACTTGTACATTTGTGTTGTTTCTGACCGAGATGTTGTATTGTTCACACGTGAAATGAGTATGTAGATGTTTCTTCAGTACTAGTGCTGGATTGTCTGGGGGTGGGATGTTTTTAAGCGTCTGGTAATATCTGAGGAGATTGTTTTGTGGGTCTATTAGTGCAGTGTGCATGTTATATACTGACAAGGCTGTTGTGTAGAAATGTGCGCCTCTCAATGTAACAAATTCCCTAACAGGAAGGACTTTGGTTTCCAACAGTATAAAGGAGCTGCAGGAGTGGTATTAGTGAAGCCAGGGATGATGCACAGACGTGTTCTGCAAGGTATGCAAGGTGTTGAAGTGGGTGTTAGGATGAAGTCCCATGCTGGGAAGCACAGGACATCACTGAACTGATGCGTTGTCATGCAAAGTAGGGTGACTGCTTCTTTTTGTTGCCTTTTTTTCTCCTCCTTGCCTTCTCTCTCTCCCTTTTCTGTTTTCTTGTCCCTCTCCCTTTTTTCTCTTTTCCTCCTCCACCCTTCTCTCCCCACCCCCATGAATACTCACTTAACACTTGTTTTTTTTTTTTAACTTCAATTCTCGTGCATGTTTGTTTCGTTTCGTTTATGAAGGCTCCAACATGCTTGCATGCGTCGGCCTTGGTCACCTAATGGCGGCTCTCCATGCTGCTCGATCTTTGGCAGCCTCCCTGTTCAGTCCCTTAACCCTGAGGTCACACTTAATGACCTCGTCCCATGTCTTTCTTGGTTTACCCCTCCCCCAATATTAACACTCCACACCACCTGCACGCAATTATCATCCCCCATCCTCTCCACATGTCCAAACCACCTCAGCCTACCTCTCCTCATCACAACACCAATACACTCCAGTCCCATCCTACCTCTTCAACTCTTCCACTGTAAACCCAGCCCCCCCAGGCGCTGCATGCAGGGACACACTGCACATCCACCTAATCATTGTCATTTCTGTACGCTTAAGTCTGCGAATATCCTCTTCCTTTACTGCCCAGGTCTCACTACCATACACTATCACACTCCTAACACATGCTGCATACAAAGACCCCTTACCATGTAAGGAAAGTCCTCTCAATGTCAGGAGAGGCAACAGCTCCCTGAACTTCTTCCAACCACTTCTCACCCTAGCAACCGAGCTAGCTCCAGCCCCAATTCCGGCACATAATACGTCTCCCAAATAACAAAACTCTTCCACACACTCAAGAGACTCACCAGCAAGCTCAATCCTTTCACACCTAACGATCTCCGCCTGCTCTCCCAGACACGCCGCACACATAAAATCAGCATTATCTCGCAGTCTACCTCTAATACCACTACATCTCTTGTGCACCCATTTATCACAAACGCTGCACAAGATGGAATTACTTCCCTCACCTTTGTGGCAAACTGCACATGGCCACTCTCCCTCTCCTCTGATTGTACCACCACCATCCCTAGATATCATTACTTTTCTTTTATCTGCATTTACCCTTAAGCCCTTGTGCCCCACACCATCTCTCCACTTCTTAAATCTTTCCTCCACCTCCTTTTCATTCTCTGCAATCAACACCAAATCATCAGCATACAGCATCTCCCATGGGAGTCCATCTCTGAAGTCACGTGAGAGGGTTTCAAGCACCATGATAAACAACAAGGGACTCAAAACTGACCCCTGATGCACACCAACATTCACGGAAAACTCATCACTCAAAACTCCATTCATTCTTACCTGGGTGCGAGCACCCATGTACATGGCCATAAAAACCCTAACCAGCCACTCTTCCAACCCCAGCTTTCTCATTGCCCACTTCACCACCTCTCTAGGGACTCTGTCAAAGGCCTTCTCCAAATCAACAAAAACAAAATACAATTCCCTTTTCTTTTCAATATATTTTTCCTGAAGCTGTCGAACAATGAATATGGCATCAGTGGTCCCCCTGCCTGGCATAAACCCAAACTGCATCTCATCAATATTCACTCTTTCTCTAATCATACCTTCTAGAACTCTCTCCAATACTTTCATCATCTGATCTAAGAGCTTTATACCTCTGTAATGTCCCCTTTCCAGGGCATTGCCCTTCCCTTTGTACACATTTACAATTACACTCTTCAGCCAATCATCTGGGACAACACTCTCATATATAATCATATTTATCAGGTCAGTGACTAACCTCACCCCAGTATCTGCTGAGGCCTTCAACATTTCGGCAGTCAACCCAGACACACCTGCTGCCTTCCCCACTCACATCCTGCCTATTGCCTCACTCACAGTAGCAGCGTCAATCAAAGGCCAAGGGCCAAACACTGGATCTGCTGGCTCCAAACCTTCCCTATCCCAGTCAAACTCCTCATTCAACAACTGTCTATAATGCTCTCTCCAAGCATCTTTAATATCCCCACTGTTAACCACTACCCTTCCTTCATCATTCTTCACACACTGCTCACCTACAGTATCCCAATTATCCCTCTTCACCTGATTTTCCACCCTAAATATTGTATTTTTCCTTTCCCCATGATATAGATTATCAAGTAAAAGTATCTGTGACTCAAGCTTCACCCTGTATACCTCTCTTCCAATCCTACACTTGGCAGCCAAGTACTCCTCTCTGTCACCACCAGTTCTTCCATTTGGAATTCACTTGTGCTCGACACACATACACAGTACATTATTTTTACAATTACAAGAATTGTGACACATATACAATACAAGCTTCATCAGAATAAATAAATAAAAAATAGAATAATTAAACCCTATAATCCGTCATAGTGCCTCTCTCCAGGTCGGGGCATTTTGAACAAAAAAAAAAAAGTCTCTTCAAGGATTCAACAGAAGAGAGTTGTCTCATGGACAATGGAAATATATTATATAGTCTACAGGCTCTACACACAAAAGAACGATCAGAGAAAGATGACTGGTGAATGGCTCCTGGCTCATCAAGATGTAAGGAATCATCGTCACTACATAACATCACACCTGGGTGTGCCAATTTTAACAATTCAGCAAGATACTTCAGTTCACCAAACTTAAACCTTGAATGTAATACAACAGAGTTGAAATTCAATTCTAGCCTTTACTGGTAACCAATGCAGCTCAATTAGGAATGGGGTCGTCGAGGTTCTCTGGGGGAGACCAAAGTTAAGCTGTGCTGCCCTATTCAACACAGACTGAATTTTTGTTGGTATATTACTTGGAAGCCCAATCCACAATGAATCAAAATAATCGACACAAGACAATACCACTGCATGGACCAATGTTAAGAGGCAACGTCTATTTAAGAATTTTCTCACAAAGTACAGATTTCTGATATGCATGTTACACTCTCTGACATCTTGATTAATATGTTATTTGTAATTTAACTATGAATTAAAATAAACACCCAGATTTCAAACAGAACAGACTGGATGAAGCTGTGACACACACCAATGTTCAAAGCCAGGGCATTATCAGTGTCATCACCCCTTCTGTTTCCTTTGATGATGATGATCTCAGTTTTACCATCATTAGCTTAAGTTTCCTCCTAGCCATCCAAATCTTAATATCAGCCATTAGAGATTCAAGCTTAGTCTTGGTATCATTTGAACATAGAGGTGAATGTCGTCTGCATAAAAACGACAGGTGACATCATGAGCATCAAGTAAAGACGATAAATTACTCGTGTAGATTGTAAACAGAATTGATCCCAAAACTGATCCTTGAGGGACTCCGAACAGAGGGGGAGCAGAATCAGAGCTAGCGTAACCAACAACCACTCTCAGAGATCTGTCCGACAGATGACTTAAGGAGCAAATAAACACTGTCACAAACATCATAAAAATGAAGATCATCCAATATTTTATGATCTACTGTATCAAACGCCACAGATAGATCTAAAAGAACTAGGAGAGAGGATATCCCACTACAGGTGTTTGCCACCAAGTCTCTATGAATCCTTGTTAGTGCAGTTTCAGTTGAATTGTGTTTTCTGTATGCTGAATGAATAACAGGAACAACTCTGTTACGTTCCAGTGGCAGTAAGAGTTGATCAAGTATGGCCTGCTCAATAATCTTGGATAAGAAAGACAGGTTAGAGACAGGACAATAATTTGTCATGCTCTCGACATCAAGGCCAGGTTTCTTGATTAGGGGCCTAAGCAAAGCAAGTTTCTCAGACTGCACAAAATTACTTTCTAAGAAGTATCTATTTATTATGTTGCAGATAAAGACTGCTGCATGCTCGTACACATCAGGCAGTTGTGATATGTCGCACAGATCGAGTGAGCAAAATGTTTTGTCAAGTTCTCTAATGTAACATTTGACTTTGTTTACATCCAGTGGATGAAATGTTGAATGCAAATGACCCCCTGTGCACCGTAATTGGAAGTCAACTGAGTACACTTCACTAGAAGAACTGTTGTCTAAATCATTTCTTATGCAATATATCTTCGTTGTAAAAAATGAAACAAAATCAGAAGCCAATTGGGCATCGGATACAGAAGTTGGTTTAACAATTACACTCCTCTGACTAACCAAATTCTTCACATCTACAGACAGTTTTTTTTTATTACCACCACATGAATTAACTTTACTCTGATAATACCTAGCCTTTTGGATTTTTACAATGTGAACATCTGCTCTTCTAGCAAAAACATAACGCAAACGAGTTAATTCGGTTCATTGCAAATGCCACTCATGTTCTGCCTCTCAACGTTGTCTACGCAAAGACTTAAAGGATGGATTATACCACAGAGAATTATCATGTACAATGAGTGTTTTTATTACCTCAGGACAATAATGATAAAAAAAAAAATTTGTTTTTACTACCTCAGGACAATAATCATAAAAAACTGACCCAAGCTCATTGTTATATAGTAAGACCTCACTATAACGGACTAATTGGGGCTCAGGCCAGTCCAAAATATGCGATTTTCCGATAAAAGCGACATCCGGACTTACCCCTGCTAATCCGGACTTTTTCCGACATATCAGACATCAGTCCGGATTGCATCAGTGGTTTTCACCACCATTGCAGTATTGTACTGTGTTATACCTTCACTACAGTAATCAAATGGTATAATAATACTGTACTGTGCACTGAAAAACATGTCTTTTACTTGTCTTATTGTGGTGAACATAGCTGAAGTTGTCAGGCAGTCCGCACCGCTTTCTGGCTATATCGGACTTTTTCCGATATATAGGAGTTTAGTCCGGTAGCTCCTCGAGTCCAATAAAAGCTAATTCCGGTCTACTGAAGTCCGTTATATCGAGGTTTTACTTATATATATATATACCGTAAAAAAACATAACTTTGGACATTTTTTATATGTTTTAATGAATAACTGTGTAAAATGGTGCAATTTTATCCCTGTTGGTGTCATGTGGTAGCCAGGGACAGTAGCTACTGAATCCATATACTGTAATAAAAAAAATTAACCATGCTAAACTCCCCCCCCCCAAATGTCCGAAGTTAGGAACAAATTTCCTAACCTCGGACAGCTCTTCCAAACTTCGGACATCCAGGTGTTTGCCCTTTAAACATAAGAATGATTAATAGCAACTGTCTCCGGACACACTGGCCAAACTTCAGACACTTTAGAAGTTTTTAAAAAATGTCAAAAAAAATATTGGGTACTTCGTGGCCCAAGTTATACAGTACATATATAAAGAGGAACATCCAAAAATATCTTTTTTGAGCTCATAACTTGAGATCACATTAAGATGCATCATATCACATTGTAGTGAGGTATTCTGGCCACAAATATAACTAAGAACTCTTCAGAAACTTTTTCAGACGAAAAAATTACATAAAAATGAATTGCATATATTCCAAATTGTAAGGGGAACTGATCTCTTTTTCCTAAACAAAACTTCACTTAATTATCAAGTAGCTACCTCACTGACTCAACAAATGCATACTCAAATAACATAATCTAATGTTAAACACTTCAGACAGGTTCTAATGACACCCACACACCCACAAACACGCACACAAATCAACAGACACATGCACACACAGGCACATGTTATGAAGGCCAGTATAAATTACTGTAACTAAATAAATAGTATCATTTTTTCCTTCAAAATAAAACCTATTACTGGTTAAGGCACCATACTGTAGCACCATACTGGCAATAACTTTGGTACTGGTAGTACTGACTATCTTCTTACAGATCTATATCAAATATTATTATCATTACTTAGGCCAAAGGTTCACATCTACATCAAAAATCATCCTTTTCTTGCAATCAAGTGTTGGTTCTGGTAACACCTTCAGCATGTCCTCTTTGTCTGTCAATGCTGTCATCAACCATTGGGTATACAAATGTGTGAGGTGTACCCTGAACGTGTTTGAAAAACCTGACATATTTCTGGTTTTACCCTAACAACAGTAGCAATATAATGCCTGTATCTGTCTTTCCTATCAAAGGGAACCCTCACAACTACTCAAACTGAGGGAACAACTTTATCCCCAATAGTCTGGATAGAGATGACTATCTGGAAATTATTTGGCTTAAGTAATACAGAGATATTCATTAAAACAGTCATAGCAAGATTATGCATGTATATATTTTAAAACAGTTTACTGCCCAGTACTTACAACACTTCTCCACATATAATCGTACTAATCACGTTCTTACAATTGAAACTGTTTGTTCTGTGTGAACAAAGTTTTGCAGGGTTAAAAAATGTCGACTCTTTTTCCATTTGATTCATAAAGTTTTTCACCCACACACAAACAAGCTAGTTTAACAGGACTTATACATAATAATCTTTGAAGATTACCCTACCTACCCATATCATTATTATTTGCAAATATCGCACTCTCTTCCAATAAACTTGAATTACTACATTTTGTCGCACAATATTTTACGGTATATGAACCAAATCATTAGAAGAATGAGAAGAATAAATGTAGTTTAAACGCTGATCAGGTTCACGACACATCAAATGATGGTCAACATTCCAGTAATTTCTGAATCTGATGACCTTTTTATAGGAAGGGGATTTGGGGATTTCAAAACTAAGAGTGATCAGAGCATGGTCAGAGATGAGAGGATCAACTGGGTCAATCTCCACATCAGATATGCACCTGGAACCAACAGGGTACAAGTCAAGGACATGAGTTACATCACACATGATTGGAAAAATTATTCTGGGTGATCAACTCAAGGAATTCTGAAGAAAATGGTTTTGACTCTGGACTGTCAACCCAATAACTGAAATCACCGCAAACAGGAAGTCCTCCAGATTTAAGAGAAAACACTTCAAGAAATTGCCCAAACTCCTCCATAAAACCTCAATCTGTGCCCGGATGACCTGGTAGATAGACAATTGCAGTTCTAATGGTATTGTGATGGAAATTTATTAATACTTCAATATAATCAAATGAAGACGGGGTCAGGTCTGAGTCTATGAGAGAAACGTTTGCAAGTGCTGCCGAGTGGACGAGGGCTACGCCTCTTCCAAGACAGTCAGCAGCGGGCCTGGGGATACTTATATTAGAATGTGTCTTTACACTCCCTCTTCTGTCTTCTTTCCTTCATTCTTTCCCATTCCTTCTGCCTATGGGTGACTCTACACTGAGTGACAGGCCGAATGGTATCCTGTATACCAGGAAACCATTTACTATGCTGGGTGGTAACCATATAACCAAAATATGGCACCTGGTGGTTTAGTGGGTAATTGCAGTGCTCCAGTCGGATTAAGCGGGTGAAGGTTTATATTAAGGGGTGGTTGGGGTTTTATTGCTCACGTAATTCCACTCACGGATGAGTGAGGCTGGTTCCTCTCATCTTAAATGTCAGGACCAACTTGCCTAGCCCTGGGCTCCTAAGCTCCCTGTGGGGCAACGTAAGATTGGATGATGGATGGATAGATGGACTTAGGCAAAGCATAACGAATAATATTAATATCAGACTCATACAACCAGGTTTTGGCCAAGCACAAAATGTCAAGCTCATGCTGATTTAGAGTTTCATTAATATAGTCTATCTTACTACTGATGGAACGACCTTAACTGGTTCAAGAGGGTCACGGTCAGTTTTTTGAATGGTCGAAATTGGTGTTTTCAATCAATCTATTCCCAAGAGAAATCATAACTGGACAGTCTCTACTTGATGCAAAATGGGCAGCCGACTGTGAATTAGAATTAGGTTCTTGATGTCTTAAAGAAGAGTGGTTGATGCATTTGGGAGAATTTCTGTTACTACAATCCTTAGATTTATGGGCTCCAGCACAAAAAACAATTTTATTCAGCTCTGCGAAGTCTTCATGTATTAAGGATTATGCAATATAGACACCTATTATTTATTTTTAGATTAATTAAATCACATGGTGTTAGCTAGATTACAATACCTGTACCACACTTGTTATAATCAAGACAGGGTTGGAGGTCCCATTATGAACACTCAAGCTTGTTTACTCAAATGAAAAATCGTCTGCCATTAACTAAAATGCTAGAGATGTCTCGACCATGAAAGTGTTACTGGTACCAGTATTAATACTGAAGCTTCTTCACTGTAACGTCTCTGTAGCAGACTTACACTTCCTCTGACAAACCTTACTTTCACCAATATTAACTAACACACTAATTAATTAACCAACTGACAGACTGACTTACTGGTTAGCTGTGACTAACTTAGTGATTAGCTGATTAAATGACTGATTGACTGACTACCTGACTTAACTTACTCACCATGATTATTTGTCTGACTGACTGGTAGTATTAACCCCAAGACAGAAACTGACCCTTTCCAAGGTGAATAAAATCATCTGAAGGCTGCAAAAATAAGATTATCCCATAAACTGGACATCAAACTGCATTAATCCCTTCAGTACCATCATGGCTTTAGTAATTCCATTCTTGCTGTAGTTCTTTTACCTTAACTTGGCCCAGATTTCTGACTTTTTGCAGCTTATTTCACACAGCCGAGTGGTAGGATACGATACTATGAGATCCTTTCAATAGCAGTTCATGATTTGCAGTAGTATCATATTCAGATATTAATTTCTTTACAATTCAACATTCGGGATGGAGAGATGGGAATTTCAGGAAAAGTCAGAGAAAAGAGGGTAATCCGCCAACCAACATTATTCCATAAGAAAATAAATAAAAAATGTGATGTAGTTAATGGTGGCGAGTGACGGGGATAGTGATGGTCATGATGATGGCGGGTGTGATTTGCATCTATAACATACAAACCGATACTGAGGTCCAATGAGTAGAATAATTTGCTACAGAGGAGGCGTTAGGGAAATTCCAAAGGCACTATACTATATAGCAATGCAGCCTTTAGTTCCATGGTGATTCCATAAAGATTAAATTACACTCAGTCATTAGATCCATTTGGAACATAGTGGAAATTATAGCTGGAACCGACTAAGTATTTATTTATAACTCTGGAAGGAAAACAGAGAAATATTGGCTAAATATATGGGTTTACATGCGTTAACAAATCATGCCCATGATCTATCTTTATACCTAGGCTGCTTCCCCCAAGAAAAGGGAGGTAGCCAAGACAGGTCAACACACCTCCAATTTACTAATCCACTCAAACACATTCATTCGCATCTTAGCCCCAAAGGGGAGAAGGGACAGATCCTCACCGCACCACACCGCACGAGGGTCAAACTACGCAGTGCAGTCAGTGACATCCGCAGCAGGGCCCGACAGCAAAGCTGGTTTACCCCTGCCGCATCATAATGGACCCAACCCCTTACCCGCACCTGACCTGATCAGCTGATCAGACAAAATGCGGGAGAATATCCCCTTAGGGCTGCGTCATCATTTATTCATTCATAATTTCTCTCCATTCATTTTTATCATGCACAGCCACTCTTCCTTGCTCAACAGACAACCCTCTCGTATCCAACGCTCACTTCACATTGTCCATCCATCCTACTCGTGGTCTTCCTTTCAGCCTTACACCTCTCAAATCAGATCTAGTTATCTTTTTCACCAATCGCTCATTATCCATTCTATCCATATGCCCAAACCAACGCAACACCCTCTGCTCAACTCAATCAGCCATCTCCTGATGATAAAGAGTAGTAATATTTCAAAATTTGGGGTTGATAACACAAACGAGTTAAATGCCCTAAACAAAAGGATACCCCTGCGTCAACTAATTTTCACAAAGAAAATTGTACGTGGCCAATTTAGTAATAATTCAAATCCTGGAAGGAAAACAGAAACAGGGGTTAAATATATGGAGATACACGTGTCAACGAATCTTACATGTGATGAAAATTGTATGCACCCTTTATTAGTAATATGTCAAGATCTCGAGGAGGGAAACAAAAAATTGGGTTAAATACAAAGTGATACATACGTCAAAAAGTACTGCTTACGATAAATCTTATTGGAATAATTCACGATCTCGGAAGGAACATATAAAAATGCAGCCAAAAATAAGATGATAAATATTAAAAGTTCTAACAAATCTTGCATGCGAAGGTACAGCCGCCAGTGCCGTGTGGTAGTAGTTGGCCCCGCTGTGAATGTTTGGAATGTTTGATGCCTCTCTGGTCTGCTTGCTCCATGCCCGGGCCCACATGTTGATTTTCCTCCTCTGTTTGTTCATTATGGGTGGGGACGGGTGAGGTTCAGCGAGGTGAGTGGGGAAAGGAGGGAGATTTAAGCCATAATTTTTCCTGTACTTGACACGAACAGTCTTTTCCTCTTGTGTTCACTGTTTTACTGAGATTCGAAAAGCGTCTTATGCGAGCTCTGGAAACAGACAAACAATCTCCAAACACTACACAGAATACCTCAACAACATCTCTCCTCCTCCACCCAACATTACGCTCTACAAACATTTGCCAACACACCCATCCAAAACACCCCCAACCCTACAGATCATTTCCTCACCACTATACCACTTCCTTCAACCAACAATACCCATCAAATATATGCACAAACACATCGCCACCACGGCCACCCTAAACAAACCGCACAACACTATACAAAATGTCTTGACAACATCCTTCCTCCACCTCCATCTACCTCTACACTTTACAGACATACAGACAACAGCTATTCAACAGACATCCCACAGAAATTACTCTTCCCAGAGAGACACGATTTTAGCAAGCCAGGTTATGATGTGGCCCTCACACTTTCCTGCTTCAGAAACAATAATCCACTACTTCCTCAACTTAATGCGTCCTCACACACACACACACACACACACACACACACACACACACACACACACACACACACACACACACACACACGGAGAGACTGGAGAAGAAAGGGTATTAAAAAGACAGAGAAGCAACAAATTATTGAATGATGGTCGTAGGGAAGGGGGAAAAAAAAACTCCAGAAAAAAAAAAAGACGGATGGGAAAGATGTGGAAAAGACGAAACGAAGCGTGGACTGCCAGCCTTCCCCCCCCCCTCCCCTTTTTTTCCTTCTCCCTTCCCCCCCTCCATCCTAATCTCCCCCTTTTCCACCTCTCTTCTTTCCTAACCTCCCTTCTCCCTCTGCCCCGCTTTTCCCTCCGCCTATCTCCCTCTCTTCCCTCCTCCCTTACTGCCTCTCTCCCTCGGTACCTGTCAATACCTCGTCCATCTCGCGTTATCTCGCACCATCTCGTAAGTTGAAGCTGCGAGGCCTTGATGGTATACCTCCACTCTTCAATTTACTCCCGCCTTCCACTTCCCTCATTCCATTTCAACTTCCTTGTTACATTCCCATATTCCTTTGTTATACATTCTATTTTGAATACTAGTACTTTTTACACTATGTAAGACAGGTTGTTAGCACTGCTAGCTACGAAGCTGCCGACTCGATAGCGTCAGAGTTCGAATTCTGAAACAAGAAGCTGGTGCCGTGCAACTCAGTATCCAACCATTCTTTGTGGGTTGGTTAATAAAATAAATATGTAAGGTAACTTCTAGGGTCAGTGGGTGAATAACCCGCCAGAGACTCGAAGGCCTTGAACCCTTGGTTAAGAAGAGTATAACGGCTAAGCGCCTCAAGGTGTCTGCCCCATCTTTACTAATTTTTTTTTATCAATGTACTTTACTATTCAACCCTTTTACTGCCATGTTAAATCCTGATATTTTACTCTCGCCAACTGGTACTGGTCAGACGATGACAATGAGTATTTACTGCAACACAAAGGTGTACTATGGGGCCGAGATCAATACCAATACCCGTCTCGGAAAGTGGATCATATCTCCTATCTTTCCTCGCTACTATCATTTTAGCCTACCACACCACCATGATGACATATAATACACCTCCATACAACACTGCCATACCACCGAGCTACTTACTGTCTCATTGCCATGCCTTCAGACTACCACACGCACACTACTATGAATTAGCTTATCATGCTACCATAAATAACTAAGATACCATCAATCATACCATGCACTGCACAGTGCACCATTACGTGCTCTTTCACTGCTATACCTTCTGAGTACCATACTTCCACACTGCCATGGTTTTAGGCTACCTTGCTACCACACCTGAGGTGGCATACAATATACTGCTATACTACAAATGTTCCTTTGCTGTCGTACTTTCATACTTCTCTTTCAGGTCACATACCATACGTTCACACTACCATAGTTTTAGGCTAACGAACAACCATAACAAACAGCTACCATCTTTACCACACCATACATGTTTACTTTCGTTTATGCTGGTGCTTTATCAAGTGAATTACGACCATTAATAATCTAGGCCGAAACCGAAAGTTATTAGCAGCTGTGTAGTTTTCCTCCTCCTACTACTACGTTTACATTTTTAGTTTCACTCGCCGCTAAGGCTGACCTGCAATGTAACATTCTTTACAGAACCTGTCAACTTCAGTCTTAAACTGCTACACCAGAATAACATGTGTCACTCCCTTCCATTTTCCTTAGTGCCGAGACTCCTGCCAGTGGCTGTCTTTTTAATCTTATTCTACCACTGAACGATTTTACACAGAGGGACCACACCA
>JAGKTI010019928.1:0-16661 GCA_018397915.1 Birgus latro | reverse complement strand
AGCACCATGTCACAAATCAACAGTTTGTGCTGCTGCACACACTCCTCACTTCCTCTAACTTTAACATCCCTCAATAATCTCCTATCAACCCTCCTGACCGGAAAATAATCTATCTGACTACTATTTCCCCCGGACTCGTACGTAATCAACCGGCTGATTCTTTTCCTAAAATGTGTGTTGCACACATTCATGTCCATAGTCTCCCCAAATTCAAGTATTCTTTCCCCTTCCACATTCCTCACACCATATGCACATCCTCCATGGACTCCTTCATAACCTTGAGCTGCTTCACCTACATGACCATTTAAATCCCCTCCCAGAACCACTACATCATCATCACCCATACCACTCACTACACGTATTAAATCATCCCAAAATCTATCCTTCTCTGCGTCATCCAATCCTACCTGTGGAGCATATGCCGATATAACTGAAACCAATTTCTGCCCGACCAAAATTTTCACTACTAATATCCTGTCACTTACTCTCATAACATTCATGACATATTCCACCCATTTCTCTGCAGCCAACACACCCACACACCCATATCCGTCAGTTCCCCCCTGCCAAAACAACTTATAGCAGCAGGCGGCAGCTCGATCGGTAGAGAGTTGGCTTGCGGTCCCGTGGGACCCAGGTTCGAATCCTCGCTGGTGCAGGGAACAGTTTAAGGATTTGAATTTCATTAAATCAGGCTTTACTGATCTACCAGAAGACCCGCCGACATGTAAAAATGACCCCGCTAATACCAATACACCAGTCCTGTATGAGACAGCCCTAGCATGTATTCAATATGGACGGTGGGTGTTAAGCGCCGAAGTGGTGACATGTAGATTGTAGGAGGACGACTGGGCCTTGATAGCAGGCTGTGAAGCCTATGCCCAGAGTCGGACACATAAAAAAAAAAAAAAATCCTTCCCAACAATCTTTCCGGCTGATCCACCCTTGTACCGGACTTCCTGCAAACATACCACATCCACCCACCTCCTCCTGAATGCCTCAACGACTTCCCCTGCTCTTCCTCTCAAACTTCCCACATTCCACGAACCCACCCTAAACCCCCTGGGTTATTTGCTGTCCTCAGGCTTGCTTTGGTGCTTGTTTTTGTAGTTCATAGTCGGTAAGATAAAGGGGAGTAAACATTCCAAAGGCCCGACCCATTGCACAGACCCAGGTCCAGGCAGTGGATCTGGGACCCCTAGCCCACCAGCTTACCAGTGGCTGTGGTAGTGGCCTCGGGGCACCCTGCCAGGACAGCTGCAGGGACACCCTCCAAGCGCGGCTTGGCACTGCAACTGCCTCGCCATTATACACCCACTGATAGGGCAGCCTCCTGGGGCGTTACTCCCAGGTTCGGGCCCCTTTCTATTGAGCGGAAACGGCAGCCTGGGAACCGCAATGCCCTGTACCCTCTAGCACAGGTTCGAGCCCCATCTCGCCCCGGACCCATGATCTATGCCGGCGGAACCCAAGTCAAGCCTCCCCCCAAAGTCCGCCACTAGGTAGCGGGGGCAAAGTTTTCTGGCCGCATGCCCTTGCTGGCGTCAACCCCTGTAACGTAGTGGGGTACGTTGTGTGATATGTAAAGCGCATGTGGTGTAGTGCATAGGATAGTTAGAGGAAATGTTTGGGAGAGTATGCTGGTCTACTCTCCATGTTACTGTCACACTGAAAAGGTCAGCAAAGGGGGATGGTTAGGTAGCTAGTGAAACAGGAGCTCCAGCTCTCCTTATCACCTCGGGAGTACTACCCTGTTCGGCCCGTGCTACAGCCTCCTCATGCAAGAAAAATAATTATAGGTTATACACATCTTGATAAAGTTATCATCTATGTATTTATCAAACAACATATTCATAATTATCAAACAATGTCCCACTTTCCACACAGTTCTCTGTCCAGCTGCGGTAACTCTATGGCTTGTCTGCTCTGGGAGGACTTTCTGAAGGATATTCCATACTTCAGCAAGATGTCAGATGCCTCAGCCACCACAGTCCTCAAGCTCATATGTAAGGCTTTCTCCTCATGTTATTAGGAATAATATCAGCAGGTCTAAGGGGTCCATTAACTCTTTTTAAAATCATTCCCTGTGTTATCCATACACACTCAGCACTGCATGTTGGCCATGGCATTTATAATTTTATACAATGGAACCAGATTATAATATCAGCACAGAGCACTGCAAAACATTTTCCTCACATTATAGTGGACACTGTTTTGTGACACTGTGTATTGATGCTGCATGTTTGTGGCAGCTGTGGTGATGTGCCTGTCAGACATCTGTGTGGGTGTGCTGGCGGGCAACCTGGGCAACATCTTCCACGTCATCACCAGCATTTCAGGATATAGCTCGGGACCAATCCTAGGCGTCTTCCTGGATGGCATGTGCACACCTTGGGTCAACACAAAGGTGGGCACAGGTTTATTCTATCCACATAATTAATTATTAATAGTCATAAATTTATATACCACACATATCCTAAAACTACAGGGATTTATCTTGCAGGCATTACCTTCCACATACGGTTTCGAGAGCTCTTTCAAAACAAAAGTTTACCGTTCCCTAATGGTCAAACATATCACACAGAATAAGTGAATGCAAGTCATTACCTTCTTGTGAGTGGTGTGTGAGAGTGAAGTTGTATGAAGATGGCTGTTATGTTGGCTGGAAAGTACTTTAATTAGTGAAGCATACCGTACTGCATGCAAGGGGCTGGCCAAGAGAGGCCACCAGAACTGCATAATCCATGTATTATAAAGATAGAAACAGCACAGATTACTTTATATAATTCAGGTGACATAAAATAATTACTGCTAATTCTTTCACTCTTACATAGCCAAGTATGTTATAACCAGAGTATATCTTGACACTCATGTATGGAAGCAAAGATATCACAGGTTTTATAACTGTTACTGTTTCTTATTTGTCACTCATTTCTTTGTAATCACTTTCATTATCAAGGATGTCAATTATTTCATGAGACTGCAGTGTTATTCTTGTGGACCTCAAATTATTCACCAGCGAAACTTTTGTACTTTACAATAATGCACAAAGGAAGAAATATTTGTATCATTATAATTGGCTACAACATAAGCTCAGTCCTCGCTACTGCTCTTATGCTCATGCAACCAGCGTCAGGGTTACTCTCTCTCTCTCTCCCATCACCAAATGTGTCTTTTATCATCACTTTTTCTCTCAGACTGGAACATGGCATACATAAACTTCATGCCGACAAATTTATGACGTTTCATTCCTCTGCTATACATAATTCATTAACAGAGCACTCCTTCCTTGCACCATCCACGCACACATATATGCATGATCTAAGCATTTCACACCTTCTCACTCCTCCACTTCATGCCCATTCATCCGTGCCTCACACAGTGCCAACACAACATACCTTGAATTCCTGAACACATTCACCACTTCCACTCTCTCTCATTCGTCATTCCCCCTCCATATCAAAAGGCCACATAAACCAGCTTATTACTGGTGCAGGACCTAGATCCGAGGATTGCTGCAACACTGCCAGCGAGTAAGAATAGAGGATATGGGACTGCTATCCCAGTTGATCCTCCTCCTGTTTACTATCAGATCTGCTGGGAATATGGAGGGCAATATTATAACACATGCAAAAAATAATTGATATCAACCCTTGTCCACATAAAACAACAGAGATTCATATGACCAAACCACAATCTTCAGGGTGCAGTGTTAGGATTCCTGGTGGGCTTCTGTTACAACGTTTGGGTTGGCAAGTTCCTGCGTGGGGGAGGACACCCCATCCACCTCCCCCTTTCTGTTGACAGCTGTCCAGAGGACCTCCTCCATCCTGTCAACGCCTCCATAGTCGCCTTCATCGGCAACATCACCACTGCTACACCCAGTACCAATCTCACCACTGACATGACTGCAGATTTCACCACTGTGGCACCTGACACTAACAGGTTAACAAACAGTGTCATCAAACATGAAACTTTATTTAACAACAAGTATTTGGTTTACGTAACATCAGTCAACATGAAAGCAGAATTACTCATGAAATTATTTTTTGACAATTAATAAAGCAAGAGGGGATGATACCCTCTCTTGCCTTACCTTTTAGTTTTCTTCAGCTTCATTTTCATTATCATCATCCCAACATTTTTTTTCCCAACCAAGGACGTAGTGAGACAGGGTCAGAAAAAAAAATGAGTTGTAATCAACAGCATGCCTAATCAAATGAAACACATTCTTATTCACTCACCATTCAAACTCTTGGAATCTTGACCCCACTTCACAGACATAACTTACCACACATATGTACTTTACCTTACTGACCAGCCAGAACCACTCTGACGACTGTCACATCACGTGGTAAAAACAGAGGTGCCAAACCAAGTCATTCTTCAGTACAAAATTCTTTCAAGGAGTTTGATCTCCTGTCAGTTTCCTAACCTTATTAACCTCTATGCCTCACTTTCTGACACACTCCTTCACCATATCTGTCCACCTCCTTGGTCTTCCACATCTCCTCCAACCTTCACTTTTAAAGATACATCCTTTTCACTACACTGTTTACACCTATCCTCTTCAAATTACCATAAAATCTAATGACACTCTCTACCGTCCATAGACTTTCTTTCTCCACATCTTTCATGACTCGCACTATATTTCTCATCCTGTCCACATTCCACATTCATTCCCCAAGAACTAAATTTCTACTGAACTTACTCTAGGCTTTTCATTTCACACCACTCTCACACTCAAATGTTACTGTGGGCGCTGAAACTCCTGAATGTAGTCCTCTAGCATAGCCTCCATACTCATACCTGTATCACATCAGTACCTTCATATCACCTTCCCCTTCCTTTTCCTTTGAGACTCCACTTTTCCCTTCCTTTGCATATTTATCACTCTTCACTATGCCACCTTGGTACTGAATCTCTGTCACTAATTCAAGTCTCTTCATTCACCATCACATCACACTGGGAGTCACCTTCTCCCTCAGCAACCATCACTTTGCTCTCGTTTACATAAGCTTTCATATCATGATACTCACAAACATTCACAAAACTCTGCACCAATCTTCAAATCTCTTGTTCTGTGGATAATACATTATCATCTGCCCACACTACGTTTGAGATAATCCACCCTTCACCACTCGTTACTATCCTCATCCTTCTCTCAACAGCGTGCCTTTTTTTTTTTTTTAACTTTAATAAACCCATTCATAGACAGTATATCATTCATTCATTCACCATCCAATCCTACGTTGCCCCATGAGAAGCGTGGTAGCCCAGGGCTGGGCAAGTTGGTCCTGACACTGAAGATGAGAGTGACCAGCCTCATTCATCCCTGAGTGGCATTACGTGAACAATAAACCCCAAGCACCTCTCGGATATAAACCTTCACCGGCTCAATCCGATTGGAGCACCGTAATCCCACTAAGTCAACAGGTGCCAAAATTTTGTTATATGGTTTCCTGGCGTACAGGAAATACTGTAATTTGGCTTGTCACTGTGTAAAGTCACCCACAGGCAGAAGGAGGAGGAAAGAATGAAGGAAAGAAAGACAGAAGAGGGAGTTTAAAGTCACCGGTAGGCAGTAGGATAAGGAAAGAATGACAGAAGAGGATGGAAGGAAAGAAGGATGGAGGTGAGGAAAGGGCAGACACCCGAGAGCATCACTACATCGAGTGAGATATATACAGTATATTGAACAGCCATGAGTACATTACACACGTGAGGTCTGTTCAGAAAGTATCCGACCCCTCTAAAAAAATAAATAGCTAACCTGTTGATCTGGGACACTAATCCCCCTCCAAATAGCCCTCTTCTGACTTGACAAACGTAGCCCAGCATTCTTTCCACTGGGTGAAACAATTTTCAAAGTCAGTTCTCGATATCTCCAGCAGGTGCAACATCGCGTTCGTAATGCTCTCTTCTCTCGGATGAACACCGCTCAAGACATGTTGGAGTGTGTAAATCGCAACCCAGACTTTCTGAAGATTGTTACCACTAGAGATGAGACTTGGGTGTAGGGGTGCAACCCAGAAACCAAAGCACAGTCGTCCCAGAGGAAGCATGCAGGGTTGCCTCGGCCAAAAAAAGCACGACAGGTCCACAGCAAGGTGAAATGAACTCGCATGTTGAGAGTTCTTTTTTAGACTACCGTGATGTTATGCATCAATAATACACACAAGGTCAGATGTCAAAAAACATTACCATCTCGACATTATCCATTGCCCTCGTGATGCAGTTCAGCGGTAGAGACCAGACCTTTGGAAAGCAGCAAGTTGGATGCTGCAACATAACAACACGCCCGCCCATTCTTCTCAACTGATTCAGGAAATTTTAGCTAAGCACAACATCCCGCAGGCCATGTAGGCTTCCTGCTCGCCAGACATGGCTCCGTGCGACTTTTGGTTACTCCTAGAGCTCTAAACTGCACTGAAAGGTTCTCAGTTTGAGACGTGAGAAGATATCATGATGAATGAGACGAAGCACCTGCAGGAGATACTGAAAACCGACTTTGAAAATGTTTCAGGCAGTGGAAAGAACGCTATGGTACGTGCGTCAAGTCTGATGGGGCCTACTTTGTGGGTGATTAATGTCCTAGGCGCCTACTTTGTGGGTGATTAATGTCCTAGCTCAACATGTTACATATTCAATTTTTTAGAGCCTTATATTGGATACTTTTTGAACAGACCTTGTACTTATCTCACTCTAAGACTAATATTGAATCACTTAACCCACTGAGTCCCGACTGGTTTTTTACCCAGCCTACCCTCAGATCCCGACCGATTTTCGACTTTCTGTTTTTTGGCTGAAACCTTCGCTTTTGGTGAGAAACATTGAAAATTCATGGTGAAATCGCGATCCTGAGGTAAAAAAATGTTGCTACAGGTGTCAATCAACCTTATGTTTTTCTTCTTTTTCAGGGTACCTGGTTAAGAAAACGAACTATGGAAGGGTTGACTAATTCAATCCACTTTAAATTACGTATTTATTTCATTTATTTGGTACGAATTTATGTGTAGTAAAAGTCTATAATGGTTTTCACACAATAATATAGGCGTTTATAAGCACTGTTCACTTACCCAAAACCCCAGTATATGACACCTTCCTTTACGACATTCCCACCTCATCACTTCTGTTTGTTTCTACCTCTAGCCTATTTGTTTCTTTGTCCTTCACCTCAGGAATCACTTTCACTGTGAATTTCGTCATTAGAGAGACCGTGGGGCAACATACCTTTACTGGCTAGGTTACTGCTAACAGGTGAACTGCCCAGTGTGGGGGGGAGGGGGGGAAAGGGGGGTTAGGAGGGGCCAGGCAGTATCCCCGCTTGACAGCAGGTAGAGGAAGGTCTCCCACATATGCCTACCATAAATCACCCGCGAATGTTGAAAAATGTGCACACAGTGGGCCTTGCAATTGCGTGACGTACGATGCACGTCATTGGGTCTGACCGCAGAAAAAAGTAGCGACGTGCATCGTACGTCGATGGGACTTGGTGGGTTAAGACACCCTAACACAAGCTTGACTACCCTTATAAAAACTCATAACAGCAATCAGTGGCTTTCTGTCCATACCATACATACACAAAACCTTCCATGTACTAAATAGGAAGGCTGCCAGATATCGAGCAGCGTGGAGCACTGCTCTTAGGTGACCAAGGCCAATGCAAGCAAGCATGTTGGAGCATTTACAAACAATATCTATCATAAACATCTAACAGTTCTTTTCACAAGCAGTTCCCATTGTTCCATTACAGGAATTTGATCCATAAATCCCCCAAAAGTGGACTATAGCACCAGTCGAGCAGGGCAATACTTCCAAGGTGGATGGAAAGCTGATGACAGGGAGGGCTGGAGCTCCTGCTTCATCAGCCCTCAAGACTAGTTCCTGACCATCCCCCTTTCCTGAACGTTTTCAGTGTTTCGGTAATACAGAGAGTAGGCCAGCATGCTCCCCAAAACAAGTTTCTCTAACTGTCAACACCAAACTACATGCACAGTACACACTACACTTCTATTTCAAAATTTGAAAGAAAAATGGCGACTAAACACCCAGCCTCGGAGTCTCGGGAGGTGGGGAGGGGGGGATCATAAATGCCCCCACCATCTGCTCCTCTTCCAGCGAGGACTGAGCTGCCTGTAACCACTGTCTGACTCACTTCTTCATTTCTGCAACATTCGCGGCCTTTCCTCTAACACTCGCTCTGTTGAACTACAGTTCTCCTCCTCTAAACCTCACCTTCTTTTCCAAACTGAGACTCAGCTGTCTGAGGCAACTAATAGCAAACCCTTCTCTGTATCCTCCTGCTTTCTCTATACTCATTTTAAAGCCAAAGGTGGCTATTGTGAATATGTACGCAACGACTTGTCTTGCTCTCGTGTTCCTGAACTTGATTCATCTGAATTCTCAACTCTCTGGCTTCGGCTTTCCTCTGGCTTCGGCTTTCCTGTCTTTCTCTGACTAAATGTATCTGAGCTGTTTACTTATCCCCTATCTCTGCTATGAAAAATTCCTCTACTATCTTACTTCTATGATGGAACACATTCTATCCATTTCTCCTTCCTCCGAAATCTCCATTCTTGGAGATTTCAATGTTCACCACCACCTTTGGCTTTCCTCTCCTTTCACTGATCCACCTGGTGAACAAGACTACAACTTTTTTATCCTTAATGACATAGCAGCTTTTACAGCACCCTACCCGTATCCCTGACTGCCTTGGAGAGAGCTTCAGTATACTTGACCTGTACCATACAACTAATCCTTGTGCTTACACTGTTCATCTTTCCTCTCCGTTGGGCTCCTCCAATCACAAACCTTATTACCTTAACCTTTCCTATGCTTCGGTACGGCCTGTGGACTTTCCAAAGAAACGTTGACTGTGACACTCTGGAGCCGCGGATTGGGAGGCCCTCAGGCAGCACTTATTTAATTTTCCCTGGAATGATTATTGCTTCCATGGCCGGGAGCCATCTGAGTGTGCCTTGCGCATTACAGAGCTTATTCTCTCGGGCATGGAAGCATACATTCCCTTATCATATCCTTTGACTAATGCAAAAAAGCCTTGGTTTAATCATGCTTGTTCTAATGCTGTCCACAACAAGGAGAGGGCCTATAAAGGTAACAAAGCCAACCCACCCCTGAATCACATCTTTTTGATGTTTCTGCCTGGAATCGTGCTAAGTCTGTTCTTTGCTCTGCTAATAATAATTTCATCCGTGCTAAATGTTCTCAGCTCTCCAACTCGAATGCTTCTCTCTCCTTCTGGCACCTTGCCAAAAACGCTTTCTAACAACTTTACCTCATCATCCTTCCCTCCTCTTTTCTACTCTGATGGCTCTGTAGCGATTTCTTCTACTGATAAAACAAATCTTTTTGCTCAGACTTTCTCCTCCAATTCCACCTTAGACGATTCCAGTGCTGTTCCTCCATCACTTCCCCCCTCTGACTTCCTCATGGCTGACATTAAAATTTCTTCAGCCGATGTATTTTCTGCCATCACTGGCCTCAATAATAACAAGGTATATGGTCCTGATGCAGTCCCTTCTGTTGTCCTCAAGAACTGTGCTTCTGTGCTTACACCCTGCCTATGTAAATTCTTTCGCCTTTGTCTATCAACTTGTACCTTTCCTTCTTGCTGGAAGTTTACGCTCATTCAGCCAGTCCCAAAGAAGGGTGACCATTCCCAACTCTCTAACTATCGTCCAATTGCTTTAACATTCTGTGTCTCAAAAGTTTTCGAGTCAATTCTTAACAGAAAAATTTTAAAGCATCTTTCCTATCACAACCTTCTTTCTGATCGTCAGTATGGGTTCCGTCAGGGACGCTCCACTGGCGATCTTCTCACCTACCTTTCCGACTCCTGGTCATCCTCCTTTCGGGACTTTGGCGAAAGCTTTGCCATTGCACTTGCCATCTCAAAGGCTTTGGATCGAGTCTGGCATAAATCTTTAATTTCCAAACTGCCCTCTTACGGATTCTATCCTTCTATCAGTGCCTTCATCTCTAGCTTCCTTTCTGGTCGTTCTATAGCCGCTGTTGTAGATGGCCATCGTTCTTCTCCTAGATCTATCAACAGTGGTGTTCCTCAGGGCTCTGTCCTTTCACAAACTCTCTTCCTCTTTTTTCATCAATGACACTCTAAGCTGTACATCTAACCCTATCCACACGTATGATGATGACTCGACCCTTCTCCTCTCCATTCGGTTCCTGCAACGTCTATCTCAGCAGTTACTTCAACAAACAAGGGATGAGGCTATGGCACACCTAATGTCTGCCTTGGCTCGTATCTCTGGGGTAAAAATAATCTTGTTGTTTTTATTGCATCAAGGACTCAGTTCTTACATCAATCAACCCGACAAAATCTTCAACAGGAGTACCCACTAATGATTAATAATCTCCAGCTCGGTCCTCCATCATCCTTGAACATGCTTGGGGGTTCATTCACTCGAGATTTATCTAGGAGAGAACATTTTACATCTCCTGTAAAATCTGCTTCCAAGAGATTAGGTTTGCTAAGCCGACTTCAAGCTTTCTTTACCCCTGCACGATTATTGACTTTATACACGGGTTTTATTCGCCCGTTGAGTACAACTCTCATGTGTGGGAATGCTCCCCATATACAGCTTTTCTCAATAGGGTCAATAGGGTGAAGTCAAAGGCTTTTCGTCTCAGTGACTCTCCTCCTCTTGTTGGCTCCATTCAACCTTGTCTTTGCTGCACTGTTGCATCTTTATCTCTTTTCTATCTCTACTTCAATGGTTACTGTTCCTCTGAACGGTCTGCTGGCATCCCTCCAAGTAGCACCCGTCTTGCAAAAAACTCTCATCCCTTTTCTGTCCAGCTCTCTAATGCAAGAGTTAACCGTTACTCCCAGTCCTTCATTTATGCAACAGGTCAACTCTGCAACTGTCTTCCTCTGTATTTCCTGCTTCCTTTGATCTCCAGTCTTTCAAATGCAGTGTTTCCAGGGATCTTGAAATGAACGGATCTTGAATTGCTCTCTTTTGTATTATTTTTTTTTTTCTTGGAAGGAACTGAGTGCTGGCTCGTGACCTTTGGTTCCTTCTTCCTTGCATTAAAAAATGAAAAACTAGTAAAGCCATCCTGTTCATCAATGAGTGGGTGTTTTTATATACTGCTTTCTTATTCTATGATAATTCTCCCATATCAACTTTCCAGCAATAATGAACAAACTGATATCACAATAATTTTTGCACTCAATTTTTTTTTTACATGGGGACGACTATGGCGTTTGTTCTTATTCGCTGATAATAATTCAGAGAGTTTATTTCTTTACATATGCAAATGTTTGAGGGTGTGTGATATGGTGCCAGCAGGAGTGAGGGTAGGACCGTGTACGATGTCTCCTACTGCTACTCCGGTATCACTGGCATCATCATGACCGTCATCATCACCAACTTCATATTCCTCTGTACTGGTGAGCTATCTTGCCTTTGTAATGTCCAATCATCACGGGTTGGCCCGGGTGGGGGTGGTCCACACCAACAGTTAGCACTGGTAATATAGTGATGGCACACCAACAGTTAGCTCTGGTAGCACTGACAAACTGGATGACGGTACACAGATTGGCACCAGTAGTGGCAGACGGTGGTACTGTTTATCTGTGGTTGGGACTGGTAGACCAAGCAGTTCCAGGTGGTAGTACACCAACACTCAGGTCTGGTAGCACTGGCAGGAAGGAGCGGTGATGCAGCAGAAGATATGAATGGCAGTTCTAGTATGGGTTATTTGCAGTGCTTCAGCAGTAAATCCTGCTGTGTCACCTACTGTTGTCATGAAGTACCGGTGTGTTGTGAAAGATGATTAAAATGGCAAGACCATATTTCTGGCTTAGTTAATGTTGTTCCAGGGGACATTTTAATGTTTTGAACACTACTGTGTCACTGCTCCTCTATACAGACCCAGAACCACTTTTTCAAAACACATAATTCAACTTTAGAATCTGAAAAATAAAGTATACCATAGTTTATCAGATGCACATACTGCCAAAGCAGAGGAAGAGTGCCCATGTGCAGTTTGCCACAAGGGTGTGGGAAGTAACTTCATCTTGTGCAGCATTTGTGATAAGTGGGTGCATAATGCTGATCTCATGTGTGCAGTGAGTCTGGGAGAGCATATAGAGATTGTCAGGTGTGAAAGGACTGATCTTGCTGGCAAGACTCTTGACTGTGCAGAAGTTTTGTTATTTAGGGGAAAAGTTATTTACGGGAAGTGGGGCTGGAGAAAGCTTTGTGGCTAGGGTAAGGAGCGGTTGGAAGAAGTTCAAGGAGCTGTTGCCTCTCCTGACATTGAGCACTCTCCTTCTGTGCTAAGGGATCTTTATATGTGGCATGTGTTGGGAGTGTAATGCTGTATGGTGGTGAGACCTGGACAGTAAACGAAGAGGATATTCATAGGCTCAATTGTTTTGAAATGACACTTATTAGGTGGATGAGTAGTGGATCCTTGAATGTGAGGCCTGGGGAGGGAGGGGGGGGGCTAGGTTTACGACTGAAGAGTTCAGAGGAAGGATGGGACTGGAGTGTATTGGTGCTGTAGGGATAAGACTGAATAGGCAGGCTGCCAGAGATCAAGCAGCATGATGAGTCACCATTAGGTGACAAAGGCAGATGCATGCAAGTATGCTGAAGCATTTATAAATGATACAACATAAAAATATACAGTATAAATGCAATCAACTTTCAAATTTCAATGGTGCATCCACAAAAAGGGGGGCCATACCACCTTAATGAAATCTCAGAACAGTCTGGTAGTATGCTCTTATGTTTTATATAAGTTATTTAAGCCTACAAATTAAATAAGTGGTTAAATTCCGAGCTAAGATCAATGACTTTAAAAATTAGGATATTCTATTACAACAACTCTTTGTCAGTTCTTGCATACTTCACAAGACTAATTTCAATACTTAAAAGTTTATGAAGCCTTGGAGGATTTAACCTGTGATGAAACCAGCATTAGAGGGAGATAGACGGAAAAGGGCAGCTCTGTTGGATTCATTGGTTTCGTTTTAGAAGGCTCCAACATGCTTGCATGCGTTGGCTTGGTCACCTAATGGCGGCTCTCTACGCTGCTTGATTTATGGTAGCTTTCCTGTTTAGTCCCGTATCCCAGAGGTCACACTCAATGACCTCGTCCCAGTTCTTTTTCAGTCTATCTCTTGCTACCCTACCCCCAACATTAACACTTCTCACTTGCTGTACCCAGTTATCATCCCCCGTCGTCTGCACATGCCCAAACCATCTCAATCTACCTCTTCTCATCACAACACCGGTACAAATTCAGTCCCATCCTACCTCTCAACTCTTCCATCGTAAAACCTAGTCCCCCCAGGTCTCGCACTGAAGGACGTACTGCACATCCACCTAATCATTGTCATTTCTGTACGCTTGAGCCCACGAATATTTTCTTCCTTTACTGCCCAAGTGTAACTTTACTCCTAACACACGCTGCATACAAAGATTTCTTAGCACAGAGGGAGAGCCCTCTCAATGTCAGGAGAGGCAACAGATCCCTGAACTTCTTCCAACTACTCCACATTATAGCCACAGAGCCAGCTCCATTACAAGGCTAGATTTATTACAAGGGCATATTATAATTCAGTATTTGCATATATCAATTGTTTGCACAAGCTTATCCCAAATAAATCAGACTTAGTTCCATACCATGACAATCATTTTTGGTAACCTGTTGGATAATAGGTACAAATATTGAGCTGAAACTACAGCCTTCGCAAGACTCTGCTTACATTATTGTGTAGTATATTTGTAAATATGGAGTTATTACATATATAGTTTCAGGAATAGTCTGCCTGTAAATGCTTAACTGAACTGATGCCTCCAGGTCCTTTGAGCCCGATGGCTGTGGATAAGCGGTTGTCGTTTCCCAGCTGTGGGAGGCTCCATCAATGACTGTGGAGGACCTGCTGTGGTTTACGTGAGGTGGACCACATCTATGAGGCAGACCATGTGACCACCATGACCATGTTGCCCCATACCAAGAATCGTCACAATGGCAGCGATCTCTAGTTTATGCTGCCTTAGCACCACAACACACAAATCAATCCAGTATTCTCCAACATGAACAGTCAAAGAAACAACCATTTTCCCAGTTCCATCTGAAGAAAATATACAAATGGTGAAAAACTGTACAATGAAAAACCCTATCACTACTAGTGCGTGTTTCAGATGTTTTGATTTTTTCCACTATTTCAACATGCTTTGAGAAGATACCACATAAATGAAAAGCTTCTGGTGAAGATCCGTTTTAATGTAAGGAACATTGCAGTGATGCCGTTCATATGTAACTGTGAAGCTCTCAAATATTATTATGTTGATGCTTGAAATATCATTTCCTTTAGAAGAATTAAGAGATGCACTGCTCTTACTTTTATATTCACAAGAGTAGTGTAACATGTAATGTATGTTGTGCTCTGATTGCAATTATTTCCTTCCACACTTTAGACAAATCAGTGCATAATTTTATATAATGGTGCCTTAATAGTATCAAGAGGAAAAATGTGCTGTTATACAGATGTTCACTTATAGTTCGTCAGGATTCATCTGAGCAAAGGTACAACAAGCGACCCGAAAGTTGGATTCATATGTAAACGCTAAGTAGATAGTGGGTATAATTATGCATTTGCCATGTAAATCAACTTAATATACTGTAAATAAACAATGGTAATAATGGCACAGTACTTCAAAGTTTTAATAATAATCTAAGACGTGTATAGGGAAGGGTCAAATGTGATACAGCATCTTCCCCTTTGCCTAGTTAGTTCCAAAGTTTGTCGGGCGGGGTTTTGAGCTATTAAAAAAAAAAAAAGTCTATGAGAGAGAGAGAGAGAGAGAGAGAGAGAGAGAGAGAGAGAGAGAGAGAGAATGGGTATTGCTGTTGTTACCGACCCTACCGAACACATTTTATTCCAGAGAATAACTCGGCAATACGTGTCAATGTGCAACCATACAGCTCATAGCACCACAAAGCTTGTAGCACCATACAGCTCGTAGCACCATAGAGCTTGTAGCACCATACAGCTCATAGCACCACAAAGCTTGTAGCACCATACAGCTCATAGCACCATAGAGCTTGTAGCACAATACAGCTCATAGCACCATAATGCTTGTAGCACCATACAGCTCATAGCACCATAGAGCCTGCAGCACCATATAAGTTAAATCCATGAGAGAAGAATGTGCACAAGTTGGGGAATGACTGTACTGCATCACTCTCTTTGTTTATATCCATACCATCTCAATACTGTATATTTCTTTTTTATCTTTTCCAGTAATTTCACACCTCACACCCATCACCCTCTTTTCAGTTCTAAAATGCTCATGAATTTCTCCATTATTTGCACCAGCCCTCCAACTTTTGCCTGCAGCTGTTCTGACTGAGCATTGTACCGTAGAAATTGTAATGAAAAAATACTTGGGATATTAAATTGTCACCAGATGTAATGAGAAAATAACTTGATACAGGATAAGCCACTAGCCTTGTGATGGTTAAACTGGACTGTCTAAGAAGATTTAGAATTAGTATTACATTTTCTTGGGATCAGCCTACGGGTTATGCTCGTGACAATAGGGGTAGCACAAGGGAAGCGATTATGTAACGCAGGATTTTTCTACCTTCGTCATAAATGATTACCTTAGCTATATCACACCGCTTAACCGCCAGTGTAATATTAGGATTTTTTATTTTAAAGAGAAATTTGACTTATACTTGATTTAAGTATTATTACGGTGTTTTCCGTTATTGCCAGAACATTAAGAAGGCCTCGTTAATAATTAAAATAATTTGGTAGCGCTGCCACCACCCAGCAGTTGCCGTACAATGGAAGAGGGACAAAAGGCCTATGGCACTAACAGGGTAGCATGAGAATAATATTTGAGAGTGTGGTTCTTTAGATGATATATGCCTTGCGGGCCACTCAGTCTTACGTATACTACCCCAGAGGATTTTATAACAAACACATTCTATTAAAACTTACTTATCTATATTGGTATCCTTAATTACACCTAATGATTAAGTTACATGCAAGATTAAATTACTGGACCTTAATAATTTTTTTGTCTCAGATACACCAGAATTTCTGAAAGAGAATGGAAGCTCTATTCCACACAGTTTATAAAACACCTGACCCGCCTAACGCAATACATGAAAATTCGCTCCACCCGACTGCATCATAGAAAACTTCTTCAACAGGGGAAACTCCCATAAACCACGGTCTCATACGGACTCGTAGTGATACCCAGTGACAACGTGTTACACTGTTTACTCCATTTCTAAAGAAATCATCCCTATTTTTCCTGGGGTACACCACATATATCTAGGAGAATTTACAAGAACCAAGATTAACACAGATTGCAACCTCAGTGCACACATAGCGCACCACATGACGAGGCATCACACCATTCCGCCTCTCACACACTTATAAACAATATGTTACATTTTATAAATAATAAGCTTACTAAGTGGACCAACCGACTTTGACTGTACTGTGCATTGGAAAAAGACTAAGTGAAAATTAGTGTAAAGGGCTTTCGGGCACTGGATGTGGTGACTCTCGATTCAAAAGCCGGCGCTGACTCCATGACCCAGCGTCACTTGACGGTTCAACCTGCAACGTCCATACACCA